>JAEIFU010000505.1:0-124787 GCA_018904235.1 Lordiphosa stackelbergi
CCCTTTTTTTCCCCTTTTAAGTTGATTTACAGTGTGCCTAACATGTATAAAATATTAATGAAAAGTACTAATTTAACGTTTAATTATTTTTCACTATGAGGTACACTTGGGATGTGTTTGCAAAAATTAAATGTTGTTAGGGACCCCTTTATGAAAAATCCAGCAAAAAACTGTCGGTGTCGCAAAAGGCTAACACCGTAAAAGAACTATTTGAAAATTTCAATAATTTTTTTGGGCCAAAGAATTGGCAATAAAAATGTGCAAAAATTATTTTTTGAATTGTGCTGTGGACACTTTCAACATATATTAAGACCATCCAAATCGGTTAAGCGGTTCTTAAGATAAACGAGTTTTTTCATTTATCTTTCCGCCCTCATAACTCTACTCCAGTAGCGATTAGAAGACTAAAAATTTAGGAGAGTGAGTTTCCCATTGATGGTAACAACATATTTAATTTTGGTGCTGATGGAGTGGGGGCAGTTTTGTATGCTTATTCTGCTATGCCCTTTCAAGTTCAAAGCAAAAATATACAATCGACTTAAATATTTCAATTAGATTACTCTGCCAAATATAAGGTTGTCAAAAAAGTCTTGCGGTATTTCCGCAAGCTTGTCTTTGCAAGCGCGTAGTTCTAGTTGTATTCGTCGCATCGGTTCACGCTAGAGCTTTTTGGAAAGCTCTTTTCACGCGCTAACACGTGTTTGGTTTATTGTTGTTTGTTTTTAGTCGTTCGTGAGTTATAGCGTCGCAAACATGGAGCAAAATAAAGAGAAAATACGGCATATTTTACAGTACTACTACGATAAAGGCAAAAATGCATCTCATGCTGCCAATAAAATTTGTGCAGTTTATGGACCCGATACAGTTTCCATTTCCACCGCACAACGATGGTTTCAACGTTTTCGTTCTGGTGCAGAGGTGATCGAAGATGCGCCACGGTCCGGAAGGCCTGTCGTCGAAAATTGCGATAAAATCGCTGAATTGATCGAAAGAGACCGGCATAGTAGCAGCCGTAGCATCGGCCAAGAGCTGGGCATGAGTCATCAAACCGTTATAAACCATTTGAAGAAGCTTGGATTCAAAAAGAAGCTCGATGTATGGGTGCCACACGACTTGACGCAAAAAAAACATTTTTGCCCGTATGGATGCATGCGAATCGCTTCTGAATCGCAACAAAATCGACCCGTTTTTGAAGCGGATGGTGACTGGCGATGAAAAGTGGGTCACTTACGACAACGTGAAGCGCAAACGGTCGTGGTCGAAAAGCGGTGAAGCTGCCCAGACGGTGGCCAAGCCTGGATTGACGGCCAGGAAGGTTCTTCTGTGTGTTTGGTGGGATTGGCAGGGAATCATCCACTATGAGCTGCTCCCCTATGGCCAAACGCTCAATTCGGACCTGTACTGCCAACAACTGGACCGCTTGAATGCAGCACTCATGCAGAAGAGGCCATCTTTGATCAACAGAGGCCGAATTGTCTTCCATCAGGACAACGCCAGGCCACACACATCTTTGGTGACGCGCCAGAAGCTCCGGGAGCTCGGATGGGAGGTTCTTTTGCATATTTCTGTCCATGGCGAACGAGCTTGGTAGTCGGAAGTTGGCCACAAGAGAGTCCTGTGAAAATTGGCTCTCCGAGTTTTTTGCCAATAGGGAAGCGAGCTTCTATAAGAGGGGCATTATGAAGTTGGCATCTCGTTGGGAACTCGTCATCGAACAAAACGGCGCATATTTGACTTAAATCGCTGGATTATTATAACCAATTTTATGAACAATTGAAAATTCAATAAAAAATACCGCAAGACTTTTTTGACAGCCTTTTAATATTGTCTGATTAATGACAGCTTTCTAAAATTTCAAAATGTTTCGGAACGGACTTTGATTCGGGAGAGTCAATAACTAATACATAGATGGATCTGAAACATTCTCGAACCGGCTTTAAGCCGCTTTAGAACCGGTTCACCAACTTGGGACATAAATGCACTGTGAAAATTTCATGAAGGTTGCCGATGCACTATGGGTTTTTTTTCGATTTTTTTGGCATCAACTCCAAATTGAAAGATAGGAAGTTAAGTTTTTCCACATAATTTATTCAAATTAAAGTAGAATTTCGGTTTTTGTTTATTTTATGAATCGACCAAGCCAACATTCCCTTCCCCGAATATGATATGTATATAAAATTATTTGGAAAATTCAAAATAAATATGTTTTTCCTCCTATGTTAATAATAGAATTGGTTAAAGATAAGAACATTTTAAACTACCAATTTGGGCCAAATTTATTAAAAAGAACGAGCTTTAAAATTTTAACAATTTATAACTTTATAACAAACTTCCAACATTTTTGTTAAAACAATGGGCGTATTCAGCAGATAATTCCGATTAGCGATTACCGATTTACGATTTGCGATTGCTGATGAGTCTCTGCTGAATGGAATTGATTGCATACTTTAAGATATTCTGTGGCTTTAGTACTTTTCATCAATGCAAAATACTCACTCAAAATCTCGAATATTTATGGATTCGTTAAATGGATAATTTCATATGCATGTCCCAAAGGTGGGGCTGACCCAGCAATCGTTAACCAATCATACGATATGTTCGATTTCTATTCAACAAACATGATTGTCAAATTTCCCCAATCTCAATCGTCAATCACTATATTCAGCAGGTAAAATCGGCAATCATAAATCACAAATCGTAAATCGGAATTATCTGCTGAATACGCCCCATTGCTTTAGTTACAAAGGTTTTGTTCTTAAACTAAACGATTTTTATGTTGGTGTTGTGTTCTGAAAATAATCAACAATTATTGAATTATTTAAATTAAGTTATGTTTAAACAGCTTAGTTAGGATCAGGGCATAATACCGGAACCGGAACCGTTAACCGAAATAAACCGTTTCAAATAGCGTACCGGAACCGGAATCGAAACAAATTTTTTTTTGGGAACCCTAAACCGTTTACAGTTATTATTGGAACTGATACAACCAGAACTAAACCGAAACGTTGGTACCGGTACAGTTTCGGTTTTTTTACCTTTGCAAAGCGCATCGTAGTTTCAGGCAGACGTTTGCAATGCAAAAAAGCAATCATAAAACGACCTTTACACGCTGCCAGATTTTCTTTCAACTTTTTAGGAGTCATAACATTTAAGCACCCATCGATTGCCCCACGCGTTGCAGCTCAACCTACAGGATACCAAAATATTTCCTGGCGGAAGACATCTTCAACTCTTGCTCCAATTTTGCGGCTGCAGATAAGGACTTTCTTCTGAACCGGAAAGTGTGGGGCTCAGTTCGCGAAATTGTACGCATATTTGAATTAGCGGAGGCGGACACAAATTGAAGGATTCACTGCAAATTGGAAATATCAAAAAATTCATTCTCTCTTGCGAAATCGTTTTTTCAGGAAATAGAAGAGTGAGAGGAATCCCTTTTTGAAAACAATGCTTTTCTAAGTGCAATATTTTTGGACCCTAGGTCCAACGTAACGCTAAGTACTGAGCAAAAAAATACTTGTATCGATTCTTTACATAATAGTTAAAAGTTAAAATTCTGGTTCATTTGAATGCGCCGACGAAGTTGAGGCATATTGATTTTGATTCTTGGTAATAAACCTCTACAAAGTTCCCAGAATTGTGTGCGATTTCAAAAGTCGTTCTTTCTGTTCCATCTACGCAGGTAAGCGTGCAACGCCTATTCTCTGGCGTTAAATATATAATGAATCCGCTAAGAGGTTGCATGGACTCAACCACATTCAATGCAATTATGTCACTGCGAACAAATCTCAAGAATGCTATAAAATGTATAAAATTCGTAGTTAAATTCGAAAACTAATAATACGTAATATAATATTTATGAGCATATAATGTAATCATTAGATCTTACGTGTTAACTACGTAAAAAAATACGAAATAGGAAGGATATATAATTTTACTTTAAATGTGAAACCATTCATTTCGTGTTGAATTTTGATTCGTTTTATTAAACAGGAATAAAATGATTAAGATTTATCTCAGAATTTAGTTTTTTCAGTATTAAAAATAACTATTACTTATATCGGTACGTACCGGTATAACGAAATAAAAATGCGGATACCGTATCGAAACAGAAAACCGAAATGGAACCTTTAAACGAAACATTCATTTCGGGACGTACCGTTATCGGAACCCGAACCGAAATTCGTTTCGGGATTATGCCGTGGTTAGGATACGTACGACATATGAGAACTTAATTTTTTTCTATTTTAAAATATTAATCGTCGGAAGCAATCACTTTAAGTTCTTCATCAAGATCTCGTCCTCTCCTTCGTTTCCGTCGTGATATTCTTCATCATCAGTATTTGTTAAAAATTCAAATAACGATCATGTGTGATCAATGGCGGAGTTATGACCGTTTTGACATATCTCCGCGCAGAGATATGTCGTTTGCAACATGGCGGAGTATGTCGTTTGGGGGATATGTCGTTTGAAACGCGTCGGAGATATGACGTATTATATTAAAACGACATAACTCCGCGCGGAGATATGTCGTTTGTAACACGGCGGAGATATGACATATCTCCGCGCGGAAATGATTTTTATTTGATCGGAAATGATTCCTTCTGCCTGTTACATACATTTCCAAACGACACGCGGAGTTATGTCGTGTTTTTAATTCGTTTTTTACTGTATAATGTAGCTCTTAGCAAGCACTTTAATTAGAGTTAAATTGTATATCAAGTGAAATTCGGTTTCCAAAATAATGACAAAATTGGAAGCTATTCGAACTTGACAAATACAGAAGTGCTTTTCGCGAGTAGCTATATACGGGGGTGTCACAGAAATCTCTAGAGATTTTGGCCTCGGTTGGTTTGCAAAACGCTCGAAAAATCCGTCGGTGTCCCAGAACTTCAAGAGATTTCGTTTTCTTATATGAAAATCGATTTGGAAGGTTTGTGTCCATGCTAATGGGACATTTCTATCCAATCTGTTAACAGGGTTGCCCTTTCTCGCAAAAAAAATTTCCCGTCTTTTAGTTATGAGTTAATTTGATGTTTAAATGCAATGTTTTGATAGTGTAATATTTTTATGATGCATTTTTAAGTTATAATTCAAAGCTAAGTCATATTCTCCAAAAAAAGATGAAAATAAAAAAAATATTTTGCGCCAATCATAAAATATAACTGACAACTCTAAGTACTTGTTGGTGCCAATGTTGCCACACAGATGACGACTTCATAAATTGAGGGCGCTGTGGTTGGCAGGTTTTAAGTGTTTTTTTGAAACACAAATTTTAAAATTAAAACAAATGTTGTTATGGATAGCGACCTATGTTTTTTATTTGGGATTATTTAGCTGGCTCGAGGTCCAAATTAAAACAAATAAAATATTTAATTAATTGGATGCAACATATCCAAAAATAATGTTGTTCACATTTCCAAAATTAATTTTGCATTTCGAAATTGTTTGTTGTGAATTTGCTAAATCTCCGACAAAACACGGAGATTTGAAACCAACCGAAAGAGATTTCTGTGACACCGAGAATTGGTTTGGGTTGGAATTTGGATGAAGAGATTTCTGTGACCCGCTGATAAAGACAAAGCTTAGCGAAACCTAGCACAATAACTAAGCCCAAATAATCTTAAAATCTTATGAATGAATAGTCCTTTAAATTGTATATTATTTGATTTAAAAATCCTGAGTACATTTTATGTAAAAAAATTTTTATCTCTGTCGATACGTGACATGTCGAACGTGACATTTTTTCCATCATCATATTTATGTGGTTACTGCTATAATGCGAAGCAAAAACTTACAGTTAATTGCTTTGGCATAGTTTCTCATGGTTTCTTATGCGTTCTTGTATAGCCCTTTATACCATCAGAAAGATTTTAGATAGCGAAAGTACATGTAATCTATAGTCACTTTTTCCAAAAAAAAAATTAAGCAAATTTAATGTCAAAATGAGAAAAATCGATCTAGCACGGCCGTTAAACCGAATATATCCAATTGGGTTATCAGTAAATGTAATATTAGCTTACACTACTTTAATTTGATTGTTTCTCAATGAGAATTCGATCAAATATAGTGTTTTTAAACACTTTAATTTTTTTTGGCCCAGGTGGACCTTTTTTTGGAAATGCCCATATGTGAAAATTTCCTTTCTCGTAAAAGAAGTTTGTTCGGAATTATTCGGACTTTTTGTAGGAAAGAGAAAAATATGTAGCACTAATAGAAAATATTCAAACGAAACATGTCGCGAAACAATTACGACGATTATATATACTCACTCATATTCGCGGTCGAACGGCAAACTCACTGTCACAGCCACGGTTGCCACTTGAAGTAGAAAAAAAAATTAAATTAAATTAAAGAACTATTTTCATAGAAAAAGAGCCAAACATTTGTTCTTCCTTATTCATGTTATATTTTTCAAAATATCTCTTTGACAATAACGTAAAATAGCACATCCATTTCATCTCTTATATAAACTTAAACTAAAAAATAAAAACAAAATTATATTTCATGTATTAACTTCTTAACATTCAAAAAATAAACCAATCAATATTCAATATTCTTTTTCCCAAAAAAAAAATTCTTCACTTATTCGTCTTATATTTTCATTGAATAAAAAATATCTTTTTCACAATAACGTAAAATTATACATTGACTCCCTTTCTTGAGAATTCTTAAATTACAAATAAAAACAAAATTTTTTTATGTATTTAACACGCTTTTCTATAATTATAAGTCTTTTACAGACCTCACATAATTTGGATCTGTACTGGTACAGAGTTCATTGCATAGCATTATATTTGATACTGAATTAAATTTAATTTAATTTGTATCAAACTGATGGTATTTATACCATTTTTAAATTACCCTCTGCTAAAACAGAGCTGTGTGGAAGGGACAATATATTTCTTATAAATCCTACTAATTTCTTACACTTAAATATTAAGCCCGTTTTTTCCTTTTGTCAGTTCTTCCCAAAATAAAGTAATATTATTGGAAGTACTTTAATCTGGATCCGATTCATATCAATACTCAATTTCTTCGTTAGAAATTACGTTGGCTGGTGTGATCATAATGAGATATTTGATATCCTCTCGGCCAAAATCAAAGCGCTGCATTACTTACAGAACCAGCTCCAATTAAAATTCGCGTACCGTTTCCTTTACTTTTAAAGTTGTGGATTTCTCTATTCAACAAAAATTTTGTCAAAGTGCAATAAATAAGAATTTAAGTCGCTAACATGACAGCAATTAAAAGTTCCATGTTCTTTAAAAAATATGTTCTGCGGGTATTTTGAAAATATAGGTTTAATACTATAAAAATATATTTGAGATGTTTACAATTATCAAATTTTTGATCTAAAATATATCACTTTGATATATTCGAAATATAAAAGTTATATCTTACATTTTTCAAATGAAGGCTGATTTGATACGACAAAATATCAGATCGATACTAAATAACGTGTTTTTTTCTGTGCGGTGGGCGGAAACAACAACTCAAGAAAATAAAACTATGCGACACTTGCTATACAATGCTTTTTTCAAACTCACTTTTTGTTTTGCACCTGTGAACTAGTGTTTGTGGTCTTAGCGTCTGTGTAAAAGGACTCATTGCAAGTTGCACTTTTTTTGTAAGAAACCTAAATGTATAATCAACTTATAAGGCATATGTTGTGCTGGTGCGTAAACTCCTCTTTACTTAGTTGTAGATTATTTTCCACAAATTATCCATCCAATTTTCTCAGCCGCTTCCGGCTAAAAACCATGCTTGGAATAGTATTATCAGTAACACCACAGGCTCCGATTATTTACAAAGTTACATGCTGTGTTTCCGATAGTTTTTAGTGTGTACAGAAGAAAAATGTCCAGATATAAATTAGGTGCTGAATAATGTTCCAACTTTTTTTCGCTTAAGCCTATTATAAGCAAAAAAAGCCAATTCCAATAAAAAAGTGCCAGTGCACCGATAGTCGGAGATGCTTCCTTCTGTGCGTTACATCATCCGTCAATTTCAATATACACTCAGAAAAAAATTCGTTCTAAATCTACCAAAATCAAGCCCATTCGTTGACAAAAGTAGAGTAATCCCGCTTTTTCTTGAACCGTGAACAGCGGGTGTCATATTATGAACATTTTGGGCTCACTTTATGAACGGCTTGGGCATGATTTAAGAACATTTTGTGCTCGCAAAATAAACGCTAAAAAAAATGTTTTTAAATGGTTTCTTTTGTTTCAAAAGTAAATTTATTTAACATTTTATATTAAACTAGTTCTCTCCCTGACTTTCTCTTTTTTTATTTTATTGACTTTGTCTTCTTTTTCTAGGGATCGAACTCATAACCTCACGCACTTCTAAGTGCAAGAGTCGGCTTTGCTACCATCACAGCTACCGACCTCGCTCGAGACATTGAGGCGAAATGCACTATTAAGGCAAAGCCAAAGCTCACCAAAGTGACTGAAAGCTTTTTGCTAAAGGCTTTGCCTTGAATGTTTTACTTGAGTGGAAAAACCAAGAGCTCGAGTCAGCGTGTACCCGAAGATTTTTTTTGGTGTTTTTGCTTATTTTGTTTTTTTCTTTTTGTTTTTAAATATTAATAAATTAGTTTAGAAAATAAAAAAATTCGACGGATTTTGGCTACCAAAACAGAGGCCGAGCAAGAACCACCCACCCCCCCCAACCCACAGAGTTCGCCAATGAGACCCCTACTCCGAATGAGCAAACAAGATCCCACCACCCCCAACCCAACAGCGGGGAACCCCCCCCGCGCACATCTCCCCAGTTAAACTATCTCAACCAAACAGATTTTGTATAAATACGCACTTTGTCGCGGCAAATACCCAGACGTCGTTGAAAAGTAGTTCTGGGAACTTTTGTCATCATCACCCGTTATAGTTTTTATGTCACTTTCAAGTTTTATGAAATCGGGCAACATATAGATAGCTCCATAAATAGTCGAAAAGTTTTAGAGAAAAACTTCAAGCCATCGCTCCCAACCACTGTCATTTGATCTAACCTTGGAATTGTATCGGATAAATACCCAGATGATCGTAAAATAGTTTAGGGAAACGCGTAAATAACTCCACACTTTGAGAGTTTAAAACAGAAACATCCTGCCCCCTCCGGCCTTTTTGGTTTGGTCGGTCGGCTTACTTTTTGTGATTTGTGCCAGTTTTAGTAAGAAAACTTTTAGTGGTGCCTTTTTGTGAACGTCGGGTTTGTCTTGTGAACGATAATTCACAAAACGAGATCGTCTGGGTTTGAATGGTCGTTTTTTTCTTAGTGTACCCTCTCCAAGGGTATAAAAACATTTTCTTCTTTTAAGACCTATCTTTTGTATGCCAGCTATACTATATAGTTGTCCGAAGGATGTGATTCCCTGTATGCGTTGCAAACATCCACACAATATAATGTATCCTCTGCAAGGGTATAAAAATAGTATTTATTATGGGTCTTGTAAAAGAAGCAGTAAATCTATGCGAACTGTATCTAGCTACAAAGAGTAAGTAAAGCAGTTGTGGGCACACTTTTTATACCCGTTACTCGTAGACTAAAAGGGGTATACTAAAGTCGTGCAAATGTATGTAACAGGCAGAAGGAATAATTTCCAAACATATAAAGTAAATATATTTTTGATCAGCATCAAAAGCCGAGACGATAAAGCCTTGTCCGACTGACCGTCCGTCCTTCTGTCTGTCTGAACACCTAGATCTCAGAGACTAGAAAAGCTAGAGCAACCAAATTTGACATGTAGACTCTTATTGTCTGCACGCAGATCAAGTTTGTTTCAAATTTTTGCCACGCCCCCACAATAAAAAAATGTTGAATAACTCCCACATTTTTCAAGATTTCGAAGTTCATATTTACAACTCAAATTTGTATTAGCAATAACTATAATACCTGAAATTTTCATTAAGTTCGGATAATAAATAGCGGAGTTAAAAATGTTGCATACTTTACGGATGCTCACCCTCAGGAACTCTGTTAAACATTACTTTTCATGAGTAACGGGTATATCGAAGTCGGTTAGAGACGACTTTAACTTACGCTCTCGTTAACTTAATAAACCAAATCAGCTACATTTCAGCTTTTGATCGCTTCTTATAATAATGACAAACCTTACCCTTTATTATAATTATCGCTTATTGATATCTGTATGTCATAGCTCGGATTTAACGTAACTAAATGTATTGTTTGAGATTGGCTCTCCATGGCTTAGACATAAACACACACAAATATTGTAAATTTCTCTGTTTATTGTATTTGCATATAAGCTGCTCCCTATCGGTTTGCGATCGAACGGCTTGCGTTCTCAAGCTTATCTTTTTACCTTCTTCTCGATTGCATTTTGAGCAGTCGCTGGTTTAGTTAGTTAGCTAATTAGAGCTTGCAGCGAACAATTCGCTTCCGGACTCCACTTATAGAACTCGGTGAATAATCAGTTCACTTCACTTTAAAAGTTATGTCGGAAATCTTATTAGTCAAACATTAGAAAAAGCTTTTGTTATGAATTATTATCAATTTCCATAAAATTTATTATATCATTCATAATCGTGACTTTATTTTCTTTCTTTCAGGTACACATGTACTTTATCAAATGGAATATAACAGACACGTTTAAGGACTAGAAAGAATAAGGCTTAAATTAAGTGGAAACCAAAAGCCGAGTTAATAGCAATATAAGCCTAAACAATTGCAAAGAATTTGTATAAGTTTCGTTTTGCTTCCATCTAAAGCTTTGCCGTTTTCTCTTTTGAGTTTTGTATGGTGAGTAAATTCCTGTCTACTGAATTGAACACTAAATTCAATAAAAATGCATTTCTTTGATTTAATTTACGCGTCAATCGAAACAGTTCGTGCGGGAAATATTAAAATCCACCCCTTACAAGCAAAACAAAAGATGAATCTCTCTTGTTAAGGGTTATTCAATTTAAAATGTGGTGAACAGCAATATTTTCTATTAAAGGGATGCATTATTATTGAGCTATAGAAATAAATTTAATATGTTTTGTAGATTATGTGCACTATTACATACCAGACGAATTTCATATAAACTTATAAACGGTTGTATTTCCAGTTTAAATTTTGAATACTGTGGCAAATATGCAATAACTACGTTTACTCTAAATGAGGTTTGAGTAAAATTGGTACGACACTGCATAAGCCACCATTTCCTAATATTATTTTTTATGATTTGGTGTGTAAATGTTGTGGCTTAAAAGTTCCTTAGTAGAAACCCTATTCATAGGCTGCAATGTACATTCAATTTGAATATTTTGATTTTTGATTTTGACCCGTGAAATGTTAGCTATTTACCTTATGTGATGGATCTAATTTAAGCCAAAAACTCACTTGTATTTTTAACTGTTTCTCATTTTTTTCATGGTTTTTCAGCTAGAGCAGTTTTATTTACACCTAGCCCGGTCAATGGGTATACTGAAGTGTAACAGGTATACATATAAAGTATTGTAGTATTCTTGATCAGCGTCAACACCCAGTCGATTTGCCGTTCTGCACGTCTGTCGGTCACTGTGTGTATGAACCCTAGACAGGTTGGGACAAATCTTTCTTTTATCTGCACGAAGATAAGTTAGTCAAGTTTTTACGCACACGCATGGAAACGGGTACGGTAGCTCCCGCTGTTCTCATGGTGACGTTTTGTCCTTCAAGAATCGTTTAGGAATTCCCAAAACCGATTATTTCCAGCTAAACTGGCATGGAGCGGTAGCTGTTGGCTTTTGCTACAAACCCTCAAAGATCGCTGATATTTGGTTGAGATACCAATTTTTTTAAATTGTCTAGATGTTCTTAAAGTATGGAAGGCATCATCTCCGTTCACATAAAGTATATCAGGGGTGCCACAGAATTCACTTTCGCTCTAAATTCGCTCGAATTTGATTTCGCCCTGCCACAGAGCCAGAGCCTGTTTTCGAGTGATTTGCAAATCGCGCTCTCTTAAGTCGGCGATTTGACTAAAAAAGCCCTCGAAATGCGTTTTAAATAAAATATGGTTTTTTGATTCTTGAAGGGTATTCAATTTGTGAATAATGTACATCAAAAATTATTAAACATTTAAGACGTTAAGTTCATTAAATAAGCTAAATCGCTAGTAAAATCGTTAGTATTGGTCGTTCACTGCAACGCACCAAATCGCTAGTATTTCAGTGGTGCCTCTAACCGACTTCGATATACCCGTTACTCATGAAAAAACAATTTTAACAGTGTTCCCGCGTTCATAGTGTGACCATCCAAAAAGTATGCAACATTTTTTTACGGTGGTAGCGGGGAGGGCCTAGTTCACTTTTTTGCTTATAACGTGAGAACCGTTCATCCGATCTTTATCATTTCTTCGGCAAATCGATTCATTTTGCTAATTACTAACTATCTCTAGAAGGTACGAGTCCTCTATCTTTAAAACTGTAGGAGATATAACTTTTTTCCAAATTGCGGGGGCGGGAGGGGGCGTGGCCAAAATTTGAAACAAACTTGATCTGCGTGCAGATAAAAGAAGCATTTGTCCCATACATGTCAAACCTCTATCTCTTACCATCTCTGAGATCTAGGTGTTCATACAAGACAGACGGACGGACAGACGGACAAGGCTAAATCGACTCGGCTGTTGATGCTGATCAAGAATATATATACTTTATATGGTCGGAAATGATTCCTTCTGCCTGTTACATACATTTGCACGACTTTAGTATACCCTTTTTACTCTACGAGTAACGGGTATAAAAATGAGATTATTTCCGTTGATCTTTTGCTTAATTATTGTGCAATTTGTAAAATCGACTGCTGCCAATCTGAGTTGAATAAAGTGGCAACGCCGCCGAAGACGCTACCATTGAAAACAAAAAGATTTTTTTTCACTAGAACTAATTTTTTGACCGATCGTTCCTTTAGCAGCTATATGCTATAGTCATCCGATGTGGATCAAACTTTGGACAATTGTGTGGTAGCATATAATATTGATCCGTAATAAGTTTGAGAGCGATAGCATTGAAAAGAAAAAAGTTTTTCTTACTTAGACTTATTTCAAACCTATATTTTGTATGGTAGCTATACTATATAGTTGTCCGATTTTCATAAATCTTTGTGGAGCTATGTGTAAGCGTAGAAAACTTATAAATACGAGGTTTGGGAGCGATAGCATTGAAACAAAAAAGTTTTTCTCACTAAAACTACTTTTTCAACCGATCGTTCCTAGGGCAGCTATATGCTATAGTCATCAGATCCGGCCGGTTCCGACAAATGTGCACCGTATTTGTACCAAAAGACTTTGTGCAAAGTTTGGTTACGATAGCTTTAAAACTGACGGAGGAGATAGCATAGAAACAGACGGACAGACGGCCATGGCTATATCAACTCAGTTCGTCATGCTGATCAAGAATATATATACTTTATGTGGTCGGAGATGCTTCCTTCTGTGCGTTACAAACATCCGGACAATTTCAATATACCCTCTCCAAGGGTATAAAAACGCATGAAAAGGCTTTATCTAGTTCGCGCTGTCGGGGTGTTTACCCTACGCAGTCAAGTTCGAAAGGGTTTGTAAAGAAGCTTAAAAAATGAAATTGCTAGAAGTTCTGTGGCATGGCGAAAATATTCGAGCGATGACTTTAACTAGACAGCGGATTTTGCATATTTGCATATTTTGAACCGCTTGTGCGGATTTAATTCACATCAAATTATTTTATTTTATTTTTTTTTATTTATTTTATTTTATTATTAATTATTTTTAAAATTTTTGTTTTGAAATTAAGTGTTTACGCTTATTTGATCTCAACTTGTTAAAAAATAGTATTAGCATGTTTAAAATATTTTATACAGTCTTAAATTGACACCTTTTTTTTGCTGACAAATTACAGAATTTTCGAAAAATTTTCAAAAAATTTTCAAAAAATCATTTTTTCTTAAATCATGGATAACAACAAGTAAAACGAGTAATGTTTTGCTCTAAAGCAACAAACTAACTTTGGCTGCTATTTTTGGTGAAAAACTTGAGTATCTAATAAACAATGACAACAAAAAGTCAATTTTTTTTTTTTGGAAATTTACACTTACCTGGGGCCGTTTTTGGAGGATGTAGAAGTGTTCAGGATTGTAGATCCTTGTTCAGCAGAGTTGTTTGGTATCACAAAAGCTTCTTTTTTGCCGGAAAGTATGCGAAAAATTCAGATTTTTAAAGTTATACCAAAAATAAAAAATACGTTTTTAAAATAGGTTTTTTTAGAAATCTACCGGAAAAAATGAATTTTTAAAAATCTTTGTGTAAAGAATTTTATTCTGCGGACTGTCTCACAACTTTGCCGAAGACGTTTGCAGCTATCACTAAAACTGAAAATGAGCTGTTTGCCCAAAACTAATGACAACTTTTTTGGCTGGCACACCCAATTTCAAAACTTTTTGACGGTCCATCAAAAAAAAAAGTGCTTCCAATCTAGCCAAACGATGATAGGGATTTTACTCCAGTTCGGGTAGCACTATAGATTCCGCATAGTGGTTCATGGTAGTTTTTTTGACTGTTGCACAGTGTAATCTAACGCGATTTTGGCTCTAGATCTACCTTCTATTTACCCGTCGATTTACAACGACTTTTCGGACCGTTGGACTAACCGTTTACGCGTCTACAATCGCCATCTATCAAATCTTAATGATTCAAAAAAATCATAAATTTTGGAAATTTAGCAAAAAATTCAAGCTCAAATAATGATTTTGACAATACAGCTTACACTTCCCATGTATACTCGTTTACTATTGTCGTCTATTAATTCTTCAAAATTATCTTTGGTCATATGAAGAATTTGCAAATTTCGCGGTTCCTTGAGCCGTTCCTTACCTATTTACCCGTCTACATTGCCATCCATCAAATCTTCACAATAATCAAAGGACTGCTCAATCTACGCCTCTTATTTATTAAAGCCTGCGATTTTAAATTCTCCAAATGTGGCAAAATTCGCGGTTTTTAGTCTACACTTCTTATATACGCGTCTTAAATTCCTATTTATCACACTCTTCACTGTTATCTTCGGTTCTTTTGATTTCTTTGCCCATTTCTTTCTCCTCTTTTTCTTACTTGTTTTTGCATTTTGCATTTTTTTTTTCTTCTATAGGTTGTTAAAATTTTTGGTATATACTTTTTTACACCGTTATTTTTATTTTTTATTTTAATTTTTTAGTTTTAAATTTTTATATTTAATTTTTTGCGTGCGCGCAGTTCTAGTTGTATTCGTCATCGGTTCACGCTAGAGCTTTTTGGAAAGCTCTTTTCACGCGCTAACACGTGTTTGATTTATTGTTGTTTGTTTTTTAGTCGTTTGTGAGTTATAGCGTCGCAAACATGGAGCAAAATAAAGAGAAAATACGGCATATTTTAAAAATAATATTACAAAAGGCAAAAATGCATCTCATGCTGCCACGAAATTTGTGCAGTTTTTGGACCCGATACAGTTTCCATTTCCACCGCACAACGATGGTTTCAACGTTTTCGTTCTGGTGCAGAGGTGATCGAAGATGCGCCACGGTCCGGAAGGCCTGTCGTCGAAAATTGCGATAAAATCGCTGAATTGATCGAAAGAGACCGGCATAGTAGCAGCCGTAGCATCGGCCAAGAGCTGGGCATGAGTCATCAAACCGTTATAAACCATTTGAAGAAGCTTGGATTCAAAAAAAAAGCTCGATGTATGGGTGCCACACGACTTGACGCAAAAAAACATTTTTGCCCGTATGGATGCATGCGAATCGCTTCTGAATCGCAACAAAATCGACCCGTTTTTGAAGCGGATGGTGACTGGCGATGAAAAGTGGGTCACTTACGACAACGTGAAGCGCAAACGGTCGTGGTCCAAAAGCGGTGAAGCTGCCCAGACGGTGGCCAAGCCTGGATTGACGGCCAGGAAGGTTCTTCTGTGTGTTTGGTGGGATTGGCAGGGAATCATCCACTATGAGCTGCTCCCCTATGGCCAAACGCTCAATTCGGACCTGTACTGCCAACAACTGGACCGCTTGAATGCAGCACTCATGCAGAAGAGGCCATCTTTGATCAACAGAGGCCGAATTGTCTTCCATCAGGACAACGCCCAGGCCCCACACATCTTTGGTGACGCGCCAGAAGCTCCGGGAGCTCGGATGGGAGGTTCTTTTTGCATCCACCGTATAGTCCGGATCTCGCACCAAGTGATTACCACCTATTTCTGTCCATGGCGAACGAGCTTGGTAGTCGGAAGTTGGCCACAAGAGAGTCCTGTGAAAATTGGCTCTCGAGTTTTTTGCCAATAGGGAAGCGAGCTTCTATAAGAGGGGCATTATGAAGTTGGCATCTCGTTGGGAACTCGTCATCGAACAAAACGGCGCATATTTGACTTAAATCGCATTATTATAACCAATTTTATGAACAATTGAAAATTCAATAAAAATACCGCAAGACTTTTTTGACAACCTTATATTTTGCATATGTAAATTGAATATATTGAATATGCTGTTTTTAATGGTAAGTGTGTTATTTAATTAGTACCTATAAATCCAAATTTTCACCTCAATCTGCCTTCATTTAAAAAGTTGCATAAAATCCGCTGTCTAACTATAACATATAGCTTCCTTATCGGTCGAAAACGTAGATATAGTGCAGGGGCCGGCAAAACACACATGCGAATGAGCGAAGCGACGAGCTTATACTGTTTGTGTGTCGACTGCGCTGCCGCAGACCAGTTCTGTATGCCCAGAAGATAGGGACGCACAGTGTAAGATTTTGCCAATCTAGGGGGACTTAGTTAGCTATCGATTGAAATTTGAAGTGAATGTTCAAATACCCGCCAAAGAAATTTTTGGACGAAAAGTGAAAGTGGGCGTGGCAAATGCGTAAAAACCAGTAATTGTCCAATTTCTTAAACATACAAACTGCAATAAAAAGATCAAATGAAAAAATGGTTTTGTTTTAAAGGAAAAGAGTTTATTGAGAAAAGAAGTAATTTTCATATTTGTCACGTTTTTTCTATATAAAAAAACTCAAAGTTGATAAAAAGATTTTGCGAAATTATTAAAATCTGAACTTTGCATCAGAACTATCTTTACTACATTGATCAATGATTACACTATTCAAATTTGTAAATATTTTCTTTCCACAAATTTAGATCTCTTTATGAGTTTTAAACAATGACAGCAATTGAAATGAACTAGTAACTTCGTTTGTAAAAATTGGTATTTGGTGAACGTGTCGTATGATTAATGTTTCTTAAAACTTTGAGACCCTGTCGCGCCCACAACAAATATTAGCATCGGGAATGCTGAGACCTCCTTTTTTCCATTTTGCCGGTTTGGGGACCGCTCTATTGCACACACCCACAACTGGCAGCCAGCACAGTTCTTATGTGTGCCGGTTTTTGCTGTCAAGTGATTTAGGAATTCCCAAACGATTATGGCAGCTACGGCATGGAGTAAGAGTCGTTGGGGCCAGTACAAGTGGGCGAAGATCGCTATCGATTTGGTGGAGATACCAATGAAACAGCTACGTCCCTTCCTTTGTGGTGTGTTGTGTTTCTGCTTTTTGAAGTTATGTGCAAGCATAACGAGACCTAGAGCCAGCTTAATATTGATGGTTTGATTATCATAAAGGTCGTTAAAGCCCACACATGTGTAATCTACTTATTAAATTATAATAATACTTCCCAGTGTTGTTTCGCCCTTGGTCTTAAACTGACCCCCTTTAGTAATTAACACATCCATTTGAACGTAAAGTTTCCAAACAAAACTTTGCTCGCTCGAAACTCGCAACTGCACTGCACTATTGACCTTCGTTAATAGTTCTGCATTTTGCACAGTTTCCCGGCAGTCTAGAGTCTAGACTAGCATCAGACGCCACCATTCAGCCCAATGGCGGTCGCCGTGCAATTTCCCTTAACCTCATTAGAAACAAACAGGGACGGCCTCCTGGCCAACAACCCCCTTCTCGCTGTACTCGCGGCAGAGTAGTGTATTGTTTTCAAACTTATTTGAAAATAATTTCCATATTTGTTTTGAGTTTGCAATGCCAGCGCCGAGGCAGGGGGAGGAAATCCAGCCAGTCGTCTAAGCTGGGGCAGGAGGGTGGGCTAAATACATGCAAATGCAACCCTTACCCTTAGTGTGTTCGAATTACAACAACAACAACAAAGGACGACTCTTCTTTGGTAGTCGGTTTATGTACAAAACGCGGGCGCCTGGACCTGCGCATATTGGTTGTGCACACAATGACTCCTATTCCTGTAGTGCCGTCTCATTCGCACCGCCACAAAACCACGGACACTTTCAAAAGAACATCTTTTGTGTGTTGTTCATGTACATGAAGCATCATTATGCTGGACGCTGGCACGAGTGGGTGCGGGGCAGCTTAACAGAGGATTTGCCTTTCAATTAAATGCAAAATATTTTGTACATAAATGACGTAAGTTTAACCCGCCAGGAAGAGCCGCATGCAACAATTGTGCACACAGCACCCCCACAAGCGATTTATATACTCCAACCCTCCTCCACCACATGGTCGCACGCTGCTGCTGCTGTCAGAAAACGGCGCCCAAGATTCAGTTTGACTTTCCAGCTTAGAGCTGTTGCTTTTGTCAACGCTATTTTCGTCCTCAATTCGTACCGCTAACAATCGCAATAAAGTCGGCACCTTAAACGGATTCTGAAGTGCGAAACCTGTCGCAGGTACTGTGAATGTGTCACCTACTTTACATCGTATACTCGTACCCTGCCTTTCTCCGAAACATACGGGCAATTACAGTCGCCTGCGGCATTTACTTCATCATAACACGGTACACTTACCTGTCAATCATGGCATTTCATAATATGCTAAGAAAACTGAATATATCCTTCGAAGCGTACCAAATTTAATAGGGATAACAAAAAAATGATTCAATCATCATCTGCTGCTGCTGCTGTTTCTGTTGAGTAGAGGGGATTTTTATGTTGTTGCCCGTCAGGTTTATTGTTGTATGGGAACAAAAGAATATCTCTTGATTGTATTTTTCAAATTATTTCATAATTTCCCTTGCATAAAAGCAATATTTCTATGTTAGTTGATTGGGTTTCATCCACGAAATTGAAATTAAATATAGACTGTACCACAGTATAGACTGCAAAACTCTTAGAAGCTCAATTAAATAGTGTAAGTTTTCACTAATAAGATGGGCTCATTGGTAATAGCAATGTTGAATCAGGTGAGTAGAAAAGCCACCGAATCAGAAATGGAATATTTTTGTATACCCTTGCAGAGGGGTAACAGCGAAAAACTGTCTCTCTTTCTGTATGAACTCGTTTATCTCACAGACTATAGGAGATAGAGAAACAAATTTTTGCATGTATGTAGGTGTATACCATACCCAGATCAACTGTCCGAGTCACAATTTTTAAATTTGAACCTATCTATTCTTTATACCATAATAAGATCCGAGCAAAAACACGGAAGATAGGCAAATGCACCTACCCATTTATTCAAATAAATTTTAAAATAAAAGACAAGCCTATCAAAATGGTAAATTCAAAATTATGAGAAGCATGTCAAGCCTCGCGAAAATATATTCAGTCAAAGAAGTTAACTCAATATTACCTTAGGATTTCATAGCCATAGGAAACACATTAATTGGTAAAGGTTATTTTGCTGTCGGGGCACTCGACTGCAACACTCTTACTTATTAGTAATTAGCAATATTTATCGATTCGAAATGATAAAGATCTGATGAACGATTCTCAAGTTATGAGCAAACTCTTCCATCACACAACTAGGAATGTTGTTAGGTCCAGTATGAGGATTTTAATAATTTCAAATATGAAATTAGGGAGCTTTTTATTAAGTAATGACATCGTATAAGCATCTGACAAATGCACTCCCAAACAATTGTTAACTACTGCTTTTACGGATTCCCATGCCATTTTTACTCTCTTTTTTAGTAGGCTACCAAATTCAATGTTTTTTTTATCAGCTTTCTAAATCCGGACCGAAGAGAACACTTGCAGTCAACATCAGGCACTGAAGAAAGAATAGAGAATACCTTCTTTTATCTTCGCTACGCTTAGTTTGGAAATATCTTTGTTAAGCTTTTAAAAGCTTCACCATCTCGACTAATTGGTTTGATGAAGTTTTTGTCAATGCCCAATTTGATATGAAGGGGAATGGTATATTTAGATTGAACAATTTGTTTGGTAAATAACTTTGGTGTTTTTGCTCCGATCTCATTGTGCTTTTCAGAATAGATTGATTTAAGGCCTAAGATAATATATATTAAGCGACGATGTTTAAACTTTAAAATTGTGGCTCTGACAGTTTTTTGCGACGGACATGGCTAAATCGTCTCGGCTGTTGATGCTGATGAAGAATATATATACTTTATAAGGTCGGAAATGTTTCCTTCTCCCTGTTACATACATTTGCACAACTTCATGATCCCTTTTACCCATTTTCAATGGGTACAGGTTAAAAAAATCGACTATTTTTGTTAGATTGTGCTGCTGAATCTATATTCTTAATCAGCATCAACAGCCGAGTCGATATAAGATAGACGTGTGTGGGACAAATGCTTCTTATACTAGCAGGCAGATCAAGATTATTTTTAATTTTTGCCACGCCCCCTCCCGCCCCCGCAATTTTAAAAAAGCGTAATATCTCCCACAGTTTTTAGATAGATGATTCGTAGCTTTTAAAGATACATAGTTAGTCATTAGCAATATGTATCGATTTGCCGAAGAAATAATAAAAATCGGATGAGCGGTTCTCAAGTTATGAGAAAAAAGTGTAAAAAGCCCCCCTCCCCCGCAACCAACCCCGCATTGCATTCATCAAAGAGAGACAAAAACTTAGAGATGAGCTTCTACACCGGGTACAGAGTATGTTATAGTCGGGCTTGACCGACTTTCTCACTTGTCAATAAATGAATTGGCAAAGGAAGTGGTTTCGCAAGTAGCTCACGGAAATTCATGCAAGTCACTGAAGGCTCTACTGGTTGTTGCGGAGGAGGAGGAAAGCTTGAAAAGCCGCCGCTTCAAGACGAAGCAGCCTTGCGTTTACACCCCGTTGTTCCTTGAAGTGACAGTACAACAATACAGAATGAAGGAATTCAAGTTACTTTTATATGCATTAAGGACTCCTAGCTAGATATGGTATCAAGTACGGGATCAGATTGAATTGAAATTTGTTGGTCGGGATCGGTACGGGACAGCCGTGGTCGGGATCGTGGCTTGACGTGAACGAATTGTCCTTATTCGCCAAACTCTACTCTTAGCCCATTGCCACCTTATTAAAATTAACGTTTTCAGACCCTTCTTTGCGTGGCCCTAGATGAACTAATTGCTGACGTAAACCTTTAATAAAAACCAGCTGTCAAAACAAAAATCCTTCTTAATGGTAAATGTATGTTTCGACAAAGGAAAAAGATATGGTTATAGGATATTCGACTTTGATGTGCTCATTTTCGGTGCTGGTGACGACGGTCTTGTATATTTAATAGTCAGTTCTTAATTATATTAAGCTGTTTGTTGACGAAAATTCAAACCTTTCGCCAACAAAACTATATCAATAACTTTTTTGTCTCAAAATTCTATCAAACTCGTTCATCAGATTTTTTATGTTAAATGATTGGTGTGTGCTGCTGAACACGCTCATTGACTTCAAATCTTTCTTTAAAGAGTTTATAAACACTCGAAATTGCCCCGATTTGAATTCGCAGTTTTTATGTTTCATTAAGCCAGGGATATTTTTCCAATATGAAATGGTATTGTCGCCATTCCCTTCGAAAAAAGTCTAGTAATTCCTCCTGTCTTTTAAGGTATCCTTCAACTTTCACGTCTTTTTACCGAAGTTTATATACCCTTGGAACATGATATATGCCTGCCAGCAGCTATACGATATATTCATCCGATTTTGATCTAACTTTCCAAAATTGTATCGCAACAGATAATATTCATAACTAGAAACTATAGAAACGCCATTAAAAACGGAAAAGTTTTTCTTACTAGCTCTTTTTTCGACCGATCTTTCCTATGAGCATTATATCCGGCCGGTTCAACAATTAGCGTATTTGTAACAATGACTTTGAAGTTTGTTCAGATAGCTAAAAATGGTATAGAAACAACGGACATGGTCAAGAATATATACCTATCCTTTATACGAAATAGAGGGAAACCAGAGTTTTGGAATAACTCTTTTCAACATCATATTTTCAAAGTGTTTCTACTGAGAGAAATACAAAATCCCAAAAGCTTCTTCTCCTAAATCACTGGAAACACACATTTTCAAAGTTGACTAAGCAATCGCGTTTCTCACTGAGTTTAATTTTTTTTATCTAAGATCAGTGGAGGCATGGTCATCCATGGTATATATCGCGGTTAATTATTGTCGTACTCATATTTTTGTAGTTATGTGATGTCATTTGTGGTCTCGAAAAGCATTTTTTTAGTGTTTTGCGGTTTTATTCCCATGGTCCATACAGGACTCTTATCTGTGAATTGAGCTTATGCATTGATCCTTGCATGATTTTCCACTTGGTTAAGAGTAGAGTTTATTTGGCATTATTACAATTTTTGGTATTCTTTGGTATTTTTCAGCGATTAAAAGATTTGTCATACGCAGAAAGTGGTTTGAAATAATCTTTATGATTTTGACTATATTCTTTACCATTGGTCATCCGTGGTATTTATCGCGGTTGAGAGTTATGTGATATATTAAGGTGTGATATATAAAACTCGCATTTCTGCGTGAATTCGCATTTCTTCGGGGTGTGAGGGCCATTTTTAATGACTGTAAAATGCATTCAAATGGCTGATTGAGTGTGGTCATTTGAGGTTTTCAAAAGCAGTTCCTTAGGAATTGTATTACCATGGAGATCCTGTAACTGTGAAATGCGATTACGCATTGATCCTTATATGATTTTCCAGTCCTTTCCACCCACAAGGTCAAACTTCCTTTACAAATTTCTCGTAACAACCTCTGGCGAGCACTAAGCTTTAACCGCGGCAAGAAAATACTTTTCAGAATTAAAGTTTTCGGTTTTTAATTTTATGCCCTTATCGCTGTTAATGAAATTTAGTGTTGAAAATGTCCGTTCCAAAGACTTTGATTAAAAAGACACTTATATTTTTCTCACAATAATGTTATCGAAAAACACATAAAAGAAAAAAAATGGAAATATGTGTGTCTCACTGAGATAAACACTTACACTCGAAAAATAAGTCACTATCACTGACCGAAACTCTTATATTTAAAAAAATAAATCACTCTATCTGTTTGAGGGATATTTCAAAGTGTCTTTAAATAACAGGGTTATTTTACAACACTTCCATTTTGAGTGAGATATTACGGACCTCTGAGGGAAACGTCCGTCCGTCTGATTCTATGCCATCTCCTCCGTCTTAACCAAAGTTTGCATCTGTTTTCTTGTTATACTTTTCAATTATGAATACTATCTGTTTCAACCAGGGAATCAAACCGAATCGAATTACGGTTCCTGTTCCGGTTCTGGTACGTACCGAATCTACCGTTTCGGTAAAAGGTTCTGTTTTGGGTCTATTTTATTTCGGTATTCGGTTCCGTACCGGTACCTAGATTTTTATTTTGGTGTACCGGTTCGTACCGGTATGGACCGTTAAAATTAGCTATACACATGTATGTGAAAAAGGGTCAATTTTATTAGCGTGCGTTTGCCATACAAAATGCACAAGTTTGTTCTCAAAGGATGATTACAATAAAAGAAAATATATAACAAATTAGTTACAAAGAATGTAAATTAATGATTACTTCTGAAAAGCTTAATAGCGGTCAATGTATTTGCGTCCCTTTGATTTCTTAGCGGAGACATATAAACTTCACACCGGAAAATAAACGTTCTACGCTTACTTGAGTAGCTGGAACAGCGAGAATAACTTTTGATAGTTTCTGGTCAGAGGTCAGCGTGACAGTATACCGATGGTCTAAAAAAATGCCACATTGGAATGCATTATTTTCTCGTCTCGCGTTAGTCTATTTCCCTGAACAATAATTTTGCTTAGCCAGAATCTTTTCTTTATTTGAAGCATACAATTGTGCCAAAGTGCGTAAAAAATCCCCAAAACTAAGTCTGGTTGTTGCATTGAGAACTGAAACTGTACCGGTACAATGTTTACGTTCTTTTCAATTCTAACAAGTAAGAGTGTTGCGGTCGAGTGCCCCGACAGCAAAATACCCTGTTCCAAGTAATGTGGTTCCTATAGCTTTGAACTCCTTTTATTTAAAAAATTATTTGAATAAATGGGGAGGCGCACTTGCATATCTTTGATGTTTTTGCTCGGACCTTATAGTGGTATACAGAATAGACAGCTATTTGACCTTACTGAATATATATTAAGTCACTAGGTTCAAGCTTAAAAATTGTAGCTCTGACAGTATTTCGCGGTTAGAAGAAGGAGGAGGAGGAATTTGCCAAATCCGGAGCAAACTTGATCTGGGTACAGTATACATCTACATACATGCAAAAATTTGTGGCTCCACCTCTTATAGTCTGTGAGATCCACGCGTTTATACAGAGAGAAAGACAGTTTTTTGCTGTTAAAAGATGGAGGAATCTGAAACAAACTCGGTGTGGGTACAGTATAATACATACAAAAATTGTGGCTCTATCTGTTACAGTCTCTGAGATCGACGCGTTCACCTACACTGCCGAGCCTCCCGGATCGACCTCAGACGGACAGACGGACATGTGGCTAAATCGACTCGGCTGTTGATGCTGATCAAGAATATATATACTTTATGGGGTCGGAGGTGCTTCCTTCTGGCTGTTACATACATTTGCACAACTTCATGATCCCCTTTTTCCCATTTTTAATGAGAACAGGGTATAAAAATAGAGGGAAGCTAACTTCGGCTCGACCGAAGTTTATATACCCTTGGAGCATGAAATATGCCTGCAAGTTTGTTGTATGGCAGCTATACGATATATACATCTGATTTTGATCAAACTCTCCAAAATTGTCTTGAAACAGATAATATTCATAACTGGAAAGTGTAAAGACGCTACCATTGAAAAGAAAAAAAGTTTTTCTCACTAAAACTACTTTTTCGACCGATCGTTCCTATGGCAGCTGTATGCTATAGTCATCCGATTTGAATCAAACTTGACAGAATTGTATGGTAGCATATAATATTGATCTGTACAAAGTTTGGGAGTGATAGCATTGAAAACAAAAAAGTTTTTCTCACTAAGACTTTTTTCAGACCTATCTTTTGTATGGCAGCTATACTATATAGTTGTCCGATTTTGATAAGTCTCGGTAAAATTATTAGAAATCATAGAATACTTATAACTACGAGGGTTGGGAGCGATAGCATTGAAAACAAACAAAAACAAAAAAGTTTTTCTCACTAAAACTACTATTTCAACCGATCGTTCCTATGGCAGCTATATCCTAAAGTCATCCGATCCGTCCGGTTCCGACAAATGTGCAGCGTATTTATACCAAAAGACTTCGTGCTAAGTTTGGTTAAGATTATCTTTAAAACTAACTCAGCTCAGCTCGTAATGCTGATCAGGAATATATATACTTTATGTGGTCGGAGATGCTTCCTTCTGTGCGTTACAAACATGCGGACAATTTTAATATACCCTCTCCAAGGGTATAAAAATAACGGTTCTCGGATACCGATATATAAAAATTTAAAAATATCGGTTCCAGTATTGGTTCCGGTTCTGAGTTTGAATCGGGTTTTTCGGTATACAGTTCCGGTTTGGTTCCCTGGTTTCAACACAATTTTGGAGAGTGTGATCAAAACCGGATGTATCGTATAGCTGCCATATTTTTTTTAACTATTACAAGAGAATGTTAAATTTTGATTATCGGAAAGCTAAGTGTTGACTATTTTCTAGAAATTCTTTCTCTTCCTTCAACAAATTGTTTAATTTTGTATACAGATTATTAATTCGCGTGTTAATTTGTCAAGCTTCTCATTAACATTATTACAAAATGAAGACTTTTCATGTAAGGAAATTGGTCTTTAAATTACCTTACATTTCTAGCCATTGTTTTTTACTGGCTCACTACGGAGAAGCTTTCAGCGATTATGCCCATTAAAACTGTGTCGGATCTTTGATGTTGGCGCCTAAATGGAGGACCGCTTTCCTATTATGTGCAAGATGCTTTCCCTTTGCCTTTTTGGCTTAACGCGGGGAGTATTTGGACTTCAAGTGGCCACAGTTTGTCCTCCCACTAGTCAACCGTTGTTGCTGCTGCTGCTGTTGCTGTTCCTCCTGTTCCTATTCCTTTGCTGTGACGAGCATTTTAATTGTGCTTTTCTTTGTTCTTTTGGCTGTAATGGAGTGCTATGCAAATGGCGTTTTGATGAGTTTCCTTGGCTTCGGCGCTCTCTTTGTTGTTGTCACAGCAGCACGCTGTTCATCCCTCTATATATATATGTGTGTGTGTGTTTGTGTGTGTGCGTGTTGTTGAATCATCGCTGGCAGGGAAGGGCTGTGCCGCTCTGCTCTGTCGTCCTTTTGTGCTTTGTTGCTCTGTTGTTGGCGTGGTGGCGTTGGCGGTGTTCTTATGTAGTTTGCAAAAAACAGGAAAAAATTTGTTGATTTCACCAAAAGAGCGCTGCTTACTTTTTTAGTTTTTGCCCGTTTTCCTGCGCGTCAGACAGAACCAGAGCCACCATTCACCACCACCACCACCGCCATCGTCATCCACTTTGAGTTTGCTCATGTATAGCTCTGTGTGTGTGTGTGTGTGTTTGTATGCGTGTATTCCTTGTTCAAATTTTGTACATAATGGATTATTGTCCCCTCGCTTTGCCTTCCTTAGTCATGTGCCCGGTATATTGTATTGGTCGATATCATCAACCAATCAAAAACGCTCTCAAAATGGCCGTCGTTCAATTTCTTTGATATCAATTTATGCATTTCGCAAGGAATCCTTTGATAAAAGGAATATAAAGTAATTGCATTTTAAGATATCCTTAATAGGATGCTCAGCATAAATGATGATTCGTTTGTTGGCAGTTGCGAAAATTAACCATATCCTTCTTGAAATTGTTAGCCAAACGTTAACACTTAATTTGAAATAATGTCAAGTGGAGATACGACGCCACATATCTATTTAAGACTTATTTTATTCAATTTCCGAATAAATTTGGAAACGAAATACCAAATCGTTTGAAAAGTGGGTCGTTTTTGGTTCGGAAGCGGTTTGTTAGCATATAAAAATCTTATTTAAAGAACAGTATAAGCAGTGTGAGACAGTATAAAAATTCAGAATTTCCAGATTTGGAAAGAAAGAAATTTGTACTCTTATTTTGTTACAATATGAAGTTTGCTCCGATACATCGATAGCGGTTCACAACAATCGATGGTTGGCCAAATACACAAACATCGATAGTATCGATAGAGCTATACTAAAAAACGCGGAATGGAAAATTGTGAAAGCACCTGGACTCCAATTCTTATATTTTTTCCTTAGATCCGATTCTCGGGCTTGAGCCAAAATTTAACAATGCACTATGGGTTTTTTTTTTTTTTTTTTGGCATCAACTTCAAATTGAAAGATAGAACGCTAAGTTCTTGCACATAAATTATTCAAATTAAAGTAGAATTTCGGTTTTTGTTTATTTTATGATTCGACCACGCCTACATCCCCTTCCCCGAACATGGTATCTAAACTTATTTGGAAAATTCAAAATAAATATGTTTTTCCATAGATTTGAACTGTTGTGTGCATTTGCACTAATTGAAACAATTAGTCATAAATAAGAACATCTAAAACAACCAATTTGTGCCAAACTTATTAATAAATTTGGTACTAAACGGTCAAGAGTCGGAAAAAGCTTCTCAATTTAATCAATTTGTAACAAATTTTTTATTGTTGACAAGTTTTTAACATCTTGTACCTTAACAACTGTGCCTTAGTTCCAAAGGTTTCCTTTTCATTTTACTCAGATCCTCGCTTGATCTTGCTGCTTTCAAAACAGCAACCATGTCTTTATCTGCTGATTTTGTATTATGAGTTAATATTAACTTCTGAAAGCTCTGTCGCCAACTTTCGTTTTTGCAGGGATCTAGCGTTCTCATAGTCCACTTTTGGACGACCACCTCTCTTTATCGATCCACAATTTACTTCGATGTCAATAATTATGTTTTTATCAAGCCATTCAGAATGCTTATTTTTAAATCTTTGAATTTGTCGCCCGCAAATTGGCCATTTCCTTTTAAAATATTTGACAAAGCCGCGTAGCTTTTCATTTACTTGTGTTTCGACGCTTTTACTTAGGTTGTTTTACCCAATTTTTTGCAGAATATGCTGTATGACAGCGGCCTCTGAGCGTTTGTGGCTGACAAAAATGTCTAGCAGCTCTGCATGTTCAAAAAATATCCCTCTGGAAAAAGACGATTTTTTCGCGAAAAAGCAAATTAAAGCAGACAAATGAAGCTGCATATTATTCTAGACACTTTAGTTAGTAACTCCTCATTTAACAACCTGAGCACTTCGGAGTGCCTTGAGAGTTCTACTCCACGAAACACAGCTAAATTTGCTAAGATTAATAAAAAAAAATACACCTAAATAAAACACGTTTCACAAGGACAAAACCACAAAGAATTGACAAATATTTTATTTAACTCTTGTTTTACATAGCTGAACTACGACTTTCCATCATGTAAGGTTGTATTTTTCTCTTTATGTGGCCAACGTGAGCAATTAAACTTTAGCAATGTGTTAAGGTGAACTGTACACAAAGCTACCATGTGCGTAATCAGCTGACTTTGACAGTGTACCGCTCAATCAGTGTGACCGTAAAAAATTTTATCGATTGATTTTTTATTTAACTAGAGTATTATAAACATAAAAATAAAAGTTATTTTAAAAAAAAACATTTTACATTTTTGGGAAAAAAAAACGAAAAAAAACCCAATGTGCAATGGTTAATATATTCGAGGTTTTTAATTGAGGTTTGGCTCGGCTCACGTTTTCCAAGACTTGAGTCGATGATGATTTAGGAAATCCGAAGTATTTTTTTGTTTTAATTTTTTAAAAGACATGGGCGAGCGTCAACATTTCGGAGATAAGATTGAAGTCATATTTAAGCTTTGGAGCTTATGAAAAATATGGCTTTGATCTAAAAACATAACATATACATAGTGGGTGCCAACTATACCTCTTTCCAGAATTCGTAATCCGAGGTGTCACAGAAATCTCTTCCAACCAAATTCCAGCCCAAAACCAATTCTCGGTGTCACAGAAATCTCTTTCGGTTGGTTTCAAATCTCTCGTGTTTTGTTAGGAGATTTAGCAAAATTTGCCACCCAAACAATTTTGACAAGCAAAACTAATTTTGGAACTGTAAACAAAATTATTTTTCTGGATAGGTTGCGTAAAATGAATAAATTATTTAATTAGTTTAAACATTGAAATTTGCGTTTCAATAATTAATAGGAAAAACAACCAAAGTCTTTCATGTTAATCTAAACCAACCACAACAGTGGCGCCGTTTAGCGATTGTGGCGCCATCTGTTTGGCAGCCAGCGCATTAAGGGCTGGCAAGTTCAACCTCATGTTTGGCCTCAAAAAATGTTTAAATTTTTAATTTTATTTATAAAGAATATGAATTAAATTATAATTATATAATTTATAATTTAAAAATGCATCATAAAACATTTATCTCAATCAAAAAATTTCAGTTGAACATCAAATTAACCCATAACTAAAATTAGGGAAATTTTTTTGCGAGAGATGCAGCCCTGTTTTTAGCGATGGAACTTTAATTGGAACAGTTTCTGTTCTAACTAGATTTTCAAATAAGAAAATGAAATCTTTTGAAGTTCTGGGACACCGACGGATTTTTCGAGCGATTTGCAAACCAACCGAGGTCAAAATCTCCAGAGATTTCTGTGACACCCCCGAATAAGACGACAGTGTACTGGCATGGCTATTTTAAGCTTAGCTGCAAGCCTGTACAATTTTGGTAAAGGTTCGGCTCGGATGTTAGAGCCCGTGTTAAATTGTTAGGTTCGGTTCACGAACCGGTTCCTGTACTTATCGAACCTAAGGTTTTGCTTGAATCTGGTTTTGTGGACTGTTAAATAGTTGACCGAATTTAAATTTAGTCAAGTATTTCTTCAGGATTACCATTCCAGTTAACCATGCTATTTATGCCATTCGTCAAGTGACCACATTCCTTATTGTTATTATTTATAAGTCCTCCAAAAAGTCTTTCAAAAGTGCTTGGTCTTTGAATTTTGGAACCCCCACCTTCTACTTACACACATACCCATTTAGCATTTAATGAAATTTTTGGTCACATTGGAGTCCTCTGTCTGAATAAAATAGTCATAAATGATACCTTTGTCGGGGAAATATGGTAACCTAGCCGAGCTGTACTTAAAGAGTTGTTTATAGCCCGCTTGAATGATCATTTGCGAGTCTTTTTTGAATCGTATTTTAAAAAATCATGTTTTAAGCATTTTCGTGACTCATTTTCTAGTCTTTTTAAGATCGTACATGAATTAATCTCTTTAATCTTTCAAATTCTTCTTAAAATGATCTTCCAAATGCTAAATTGGTAAATGTACGACATTTGCATTCCCCTTTCTTCTCGAAATCACAATATGGATTGGATTTGTAAAAATCATCTCTATAAATATAAAAGAGAGTGTCCTGATTCACTGACTGACTGATTGGCAATCATCGCACAGCCTAAACGGTAAGAGATAGAAAGCTGAAATTTGGACAGGACGGGGTTTTGGAAAATTCCACCCGGAAAAGTCGGAAAAGTTTGTATGGGAAAAATGTTATTTTTCATCCGATTGACTTGAAACTTGGTTTTTATGCAAAGTACGCAAAATTCGACGTTTTCCGATTTTGGAAAACCGCCCGGGGGCCGGAAAATTCTGCATGAAAAAAAACTATTTTTCATCCGATTGGCTTTCAAACTCGGTTTCTAAGGATAGACTACGAAATAGTTTGAAATGTGATTTTCTGATGTTGGAAAATGTTACCCAACGGTCGGAAAATTTCCGGCAAATTCTGCATGAAAAAAACTATTTTTCATCCGATTGGATTGAAACTCGGTTTGTAAGGACAGAATAGGAAATAATTTGAAATGTGTTTTTGCCATGTCGGAAAATCCGCCTAGGCGTGAAAATGCCCGGAAAATTCTACATGCAAAATAGCTATTTTTCATCCGATTGGCTTGAAACTCGGTTTGTAGGGATAGAATACGAAAAATTTCGATATGTGATTTTTCGAAGTTGGAAAATATGACCGGACGGTCGGAAAATTCCCGGAAAATTCTTGGAGGGAAAACCCATAAGCAAAGTTCGATTTCTGGGTTCTACGGGTATTATTATATCTAATATTGTTTGGTTCTATACTGTTAAAAGGCGCAGCGAAGCGAGTCGGGTTATTTGCTAGTCTTTAATTATAAATTTAAGCGATTCCGAACTATATAATTTTTTGAACCGAACATTTCCTTTGTCTATATAGGGTTCGGTTAATGGTCTGGTCGCACTAAATCGACCAGTGAACAAAACAATCGCTTTTCAATACTTTAAACATTGTAGGGCATAATTATATTTAAACCGAACCGATAATTTGGTTTAGGAAAAGTTTCAGGCTGAAATATTTTTTTTCGCACTTGGAATTTCAGGAACCGGGCCCCGTTCAAAATTGGTTTTCATGCTCATTCCACAAGCCGCGCATTTGTTGTTATTTGACGCAAAGAAATAGAGAGAGCGTATAAGACTTATGCGAGACATAAGCCTTTATTATTATATACGCAACAACTAAGTTGCTTAGCGTATTCGGCACTCGCTTCGCTCACACATCCGGTCTCAAATTCTCAAATTTTGCCCTTCGGATTCGACGTTAAACTGGAGGTCCCTTTCTCTTGTGCGAAAAATTTAAAGCACACACGCCAAGAGATTGAGAGAAGCTTGGTTTGGCCCGTTTGGGACTGTTTAGCCAATTTTTACATTTACACACACACACAGAACTTTATTGTAGTTGTTTTTGCTTAAAATATGTATATGTTGCGCATTAGTATTTCATTCCACGCGACGGTAAGCTCAGTCTGGGCACACCTGCTAGTATAGATGCCATAGAAAAGATAGTGTGTCTAAATTGTACAGGGTATTTCAACGCTCTTTCTTGTTTTTTGCAATTATGTGCAAGCTAATTTCATAAGCTTACACCTTAAAAATAGTTGTAAAGTATCATGACGGTGCTTCATTCAAAGTTTATCCAATATTATCAAAAGAATTGAATTAAAACTCAACATTCCAAAGATTCAATTATTTATGAACCAAGGGTTAAAACAAACCCTTAGGCTTTTGAAGAACGGTACGCTATCGGAACTTTACGTTTCATGAACATCTTGTTGAAGTTTATGTGTTAAGAACCAATTTTAGAATTTTGGACGACAACGAAGAATATGGATTCGGAAACAGGCTAACCACGGCAGCATTGTCAACATTATTTTCGATTCTTCTAAACGATATTTTCTTCAAGCTTATCCAATTTATTGCAGTATTTGATTTATTTACTTAAAAAATCTTTCTTCTTCTTCAATATTTCCAGGCCTTGTCTTATTGCCTTCCAAATTCGCCTACAACATATACCAAGCGCATCTTCCATATGTCCCAAATATTTGTAAAATAACGGGCGTTTGTGATTTGATAAAAAAAAACCAGAAACCAGAAACATAAACAAAAACGTTCGTTAACCTTTAACCTTAAGCCTAAGCATTTAGAGAGTTATTTAACCAAATCCAGTCCACGGCTTTTGTTGGCACAAACGAAGCGAAGCGAATTTAGAGTGGCATGAGTGGCCATCCATCGGGACACCGAAAATATGATGATAATGAGTGTAGTGGGCCACGTCCACCAGTACCCGGAGAAGAGAGCCGTGTTAAAAAGGTACAGCAGTTCAATTCCCAAAACAGTTGAAATCTCAAGGATTAATTAAACTTCCAGATGACCGAAGGGGTAGCAGAGTCCTCGAAAAACTCACCTCCATCCTATCTGAATTGGGCCCGCACGCTAAACCATCTGCTCGAAGATCGTGATGGCGTGGAGCTCTTCAAAAAGTATGTCGAGGAGGAGGCGCCCGCCTATAACGACCACCTCAATTTCTACTTTGCCTGCGAAGGATTGAAACAGCAAACCGATCCGGAGAAGGTGAAGCAAATCATTGGAGCCATCTACAGGTAAATGACAAATTAAGTAAACAGAATCACCTCAAATCACTCTCACACTTTTTACAGATTTTTGCGCAAAAGCCAGCTCTCCATTTCGGATGAGCTACGGCTGCAGATCAAGGCTATCAAATCAAATCCCGAACTTCCGCTCAGCCCGCACATTTACGATCCCATGCAACATCATGTGGAGGCCACCATTCGCGACAATATTTATCCCAGCTTCCTTTGCTCGGAAATGTACATACTGTACATTCAGCAAATGTCAGCGGTGCAGGAGCGTTTCAGTAGTAGTGGAGCAGCCACTGGATCAGGTAGTGCCGGCAGCAGTGGCAGCGGCGGCAGTTGCGGCAGCAGTACCACCGGTGCCTGCGCCCTGCCCACGGCCGCTGCCAAACAGTTAATGGCCGCCGGAGCTGGCGGCATCACTATACCACCAGGTGCTTTCATCAATTTGCCCGTGAGCAGCGTGGCTGGTCCGCCAGCTGGTACTTGCAGTGCCAGCGGCAGTGTGTACGGTCCATCGACATCGGCCAGCTCTAGTGGCTCCATTAGTGCCACCGACACACTGCCGCGCAGCTCCACGCTACCCACATTGCATGAGGATTCCGAGCTATCGCTGTGTGATGATTTTGAGAAGGTGCAGGTCGATGCAGCCGGCGGACGTGCACCAATTGATTATCCAATGCGATTGACACGGGATTTACTCATTGCAACTCAGAAAAGAAGACTGGAAATTAGACCGCCGGGGTATGTAAATGGGGAATTGAATCAATATTTTAGAAATGGCATTTATCTCCTCCTTGAAAAATGTATAGGAGAGGGAGTAAGAGTAAGAATAGAATGGATTATATAGTCTATGATCCCTTAAGCGTAAAGTTTTCCGTTTATTTTGAAGCGAAGTGTCCGAACAACTTATGTGTATATTTACAACATTGCTCTAAAACAGAGACCTAGGAATTTACCACATGCAATATCAATTGTTCTAGTCCCCTTTTCAATTTGGGAGAGTATCAAATTTTTAGTGTGATAAAAACTGGGGAGTTTGACATTTTTGACCATGGGAATCTGGAGACTCATACAATGTTTATACAAATGTAAATTATCATGATAAATGCCCTGCAAAGTATGCTAAATATTATTAATTCTGGAAATTATTTATTTTTTATTTGACCCAATACTTGCTATTTTGTGTACCCTTAGCTGCACCGACAATCGGAATGAATGTACAAAGTAGATAATGTATGAAACTGCAAATACTTACTTCCACTTATCTCATTGAAGAACATTAATTGTTAGGGATACAAAGTTAGCATACTTTAAAGGGCATTTATCATGATATTTTATATGTGTATAAACAGGGTATTATTTACAACTGTTAAAAATATTGTTTATCTGGCAACGCCGTCTGTCCTCTAGTGTGAAGTTAGCATACTCATCGATTGCCTGTGAGTGTCGTATATCGAGTGGCGATCACTTTATGTAACTTTTTCATTCTGACCCCCGCAACAAGAAGTCGTGTTTAATTTCTTCTGTTTAATAAAACTCCTTGGTTAACCACAAAACTCCTTACAAAAACTTTCCCGAACATGAGAAAATTTCAACTAAGCTTTTGCTGGCAATGTAGAAGCACAAAGAGCGCGCTGCTCTCGAATATGGTGGAAGGTGCGAAAATAAGGCAGGAAAGGCCACAATTGTTAGCCGCAAATTGAATAGATATTTTGCAGATAAATCAAAGTCTTTTGTCTTTAAAATATAAGATCACAATAGCAGTAAGGTGGATAGGTGTCAGTCTATCAGATAATTCCGAACAGCGTTTCTAGGAAAACATGTATGAATCATGATGCTGCTGTTTATTGATTTTCGAAATGAATATCAATAAGCTTTATTTTATTTTTCACGCATATCGCTTAAGGACGTTTTTGACATGTGATATGAACTACATCAAAGACAAGTCATAAGTCAAGCATCTGAACTCGGAAAAATCATCAATGGGTTTTTAAAAAAAAGCTTATAACATTAAAGGAAATTTTATACAAACGTTCTCCAGCTTATTCGGAAAATCTAATCCATTTCACTTGTATGTGGAGCATAGATCTACACGTGAGCACGCAACTACAAATGTAACGCATAACAACAACTTAACGGCGTTTGTCGTTGCTTTTTTGAAGAAGACAGCGAGAGCCATGAAAGTTATGCATACCCATGTTTTACTTATGTAGGGTGCTGTGTATGTGTGACAGGTGAAAAACACATTCGGTGCCGCTCAATGCAGAAACAACCACTTTGACAGACCAGCAAGCCAGACACTCAATCGCAAACTTACCAATAACATTACGAGTATGGATTTGACTCGACTGCAAAATTTCGAGTCTCTTAAAGCGAGTATTGCGAGTAAGATGCAGTCAAAAAAAAAAAACAGGCACTCTTACAGATCGCTGTTGCTGACAAAATGGGGAATCGGGGAAAATCCAATTGCGAAAGACAGTTCACCTAAGCCGTGACAATGCAAGCTAATCGAAATCGGTTCAGACAAGAAAAATTTTCGAAGCGAGTCTTCATTCATAATTCTCTGGGCGCCTTTTGAAAATAGAGTGTGAACAGTACAAATCAAAAAGTGTATCTATTATGTCCGCTATGGTTTGTTAACAAAGACAAAGCTGGTTTAAGTGTTTCTCCAATAAAAGAGTTTGTAAAATAAGAAGGTCCTTATTTGGACTGCTGCAACACAACTTCCCCACTGAGACATATTGTTATCGTAGAAACCGATTAATACAGCATTAGCAGCGGGAGAGGCGGGAGCCAAGAAAGCTCCCACATGACTCAAAGGCAAACCTTAGTTCACGCACATAGGACCTGGCCAGACCCCATACTTTTACATGCATTTGTGTGGGAATTAGAGTTATATGCCGTCGAAATTTTAGCTCACGTAGGTAAATGTATTTGTTTTCTTAACTTTCTATTTCGTTTTGGCATAGAATCAGCTACCTGTGTGGGAAAAAATATACCTAAAAAAATTTCGGAATGTAAAAAAAAAAATTATTTTTCATTTATTATGAGCCAAAACAAAGTTGTTCGAAAAAAAAGGGAATGCTAATGAGTTTTATGGTAAAACATGATTCGAAATTTCTTTATGTATTCTGGTGAAGTCATGAGAAGCATGTATAATCAACTTTTGAGTGTTGTTGACAGACCGACTTAGTGCACTCGAAGCAGTAATAACGAGCTAGCAGTTTCTGAACATATTCGACAGGCTGGGGAGTGTATTAGGACCGCTGTGTTGAGGAACCACCACACTGCTGGCAAGATTTATTGCTCTGCCAAAGATCGATTCAAAAGCCAAACGAGTCGAAGCTGTGCGAAAATGTGTGGATTATTCATGCGATTAATTTGCGAGGACCAATGTTTTGGAAAGCGTATTCAAAAATGTGTCGTAACCGGCCTGATCGGATGACTATACCATATAGCTGCCATAGGAGCGCTCGGTCGGAAAACTAGTGTTTGTGAGAAAAACTTTTTTGGTTTTCGAAGGTAGCGTCTCTTAACTTAGTATTTATTAAGATAATATGCTCTCACGTAATTCCACAAAGTTTTATCAAAATCAGAAAACTATATAATATACCTGCCAAACGAACGATCGGAACAAAAACTAGTTCTAGAGAGAAAAGCTTTTTTGTTTTCAGTGATAACGTCAGCAATCTTCTCCATTATTTATTTAATATGCTTTCACACAATTCTGCAGAGTTTCATCAAAATCGGGTTACTCTATCGTATAGCTCCCATACGAAAATCGTGTTCTGGCTAACACTGAAAAAAGAGAGAATGTATGGGAGGTGGGAGTAGTTTTGTCCGACATAGTTCCGTATTGCCAAAAAACTCTTCCATTTCAAATTTCAAGTCGATATCTCTTAACCTACGGCTGCAATTGATTTAAGTCCCCCTAGATTGGTAAAATCTTTCACTGTGCGCCGCGGCGTCTTAGTCGAATTTTAAAACAAAATCGCTTCGGGTTTCGTATCTTCGCCTTCAACATTTTTTGTGTAATGACTGTCACAAAAAAGCACTGTCCGTTTGGCGCTCTTCATCGCTTCTATGGGAAGACATCTTCTGTTTGATCGAGGCCAATAGTAGCCAATCGTTGAGCGCCGTCTAATGTTGTGAAGAAATAATCGGCTATCATTGTTACTAACAGATATGTCATGCGATACAGAATATGTAATGTAAGAGAGGTAAAAAACGACATAGAATCATCAGAACACAATATAACACACCATAGGATTCCATACAAAATGTACAGTAATTTAATGTAAATGAACTAAGGTAAGGATTTTATATCCTTCTTTTTCGTCCACTTTCAAAAACTTTTTTTCAACTTTTGAAACATAGATCGAAAGCCAATAAAGTTTTAGGAAGGTACCTGGAAGCACGCTTGGATATCTAAATTAGAAGTATGTTAAAGTAACGCCCGCGTGTACAAATTCAAATGAACTTGGAGTTGGTCTTGTTCAATGAGAATTGTTTAGTTACTCTTGTTCATTGACTTACTCAGTTACTTGTTGTCACTTTTGCTCATAGACTTGTGCAGCTACTGTTCGCTCAGTTAAGTTTGGGTCTATTCAGTGACTGTAATTTGTTTTGCGTTGTTTGTTCTCAATGTGACGGACAACATGCTGGTGTGGCAGTGTCCATCGATTTTGTGAGGTGGGAAACAAATCGTCAAAATGCCACAGTGGGGCCAAAAACAAAGTACCAGAGTTTGTTCGAAATTCTCCATGCCTTGAGGTTAGTAGGCGAGCAAGTGAACAACTGAACTGAGCAGCTGAGCAACTGAGTAATTTGATTGAGTAGACTAAAATTTCAGGGGAACATGTTTGTATTTGTAATTTTTGTATTTTGGTCTCGCCCATTATGAGTTTAATCTCAAAGTCATTGATTTAGATTGTCTCTGAAAATGTTGTCTTCATTTCAGTACCAGAGAAATGTCAAATAAAACCTGGTCACACTAAAACTTTTGATACTCCCTCAAAATAAAATGCAATCCTTCTGAGCGAACTCACCCGGATGACAGTTTTCTTGGGCCATAATTTGTTAAACTGATTCATTTATCTACTTTACATTTTCCCATATTTATTACATATTTTTCAATGAATAATTTATTCTTAATTTAAGTAATTAACTCTTAATTTTTGTCTATTTACGTTTAATTTCTGTTTATTTGCATATTTTTTACGTTTACGAACCACACGCACGTCCAACGAACCCAAAAATCCACAACTACCATCACGATATTCGCGACACTCCTCACCTTTAACCGTTACCGTAACCCAACCACAACCTACATCTACATACGACACATATGTTTACCGTTATGTTGATTTTAATTCTGGATTTTATTTATTTGATTTTATACACATTTTTTATTTGTGGAACTTGACGAACTTTGTGTGTGTCCTCTGTACATAAAAACGGCCTTGCATGGACAATTTTTGTACCTAAATCATATGTGTACATATACCATATCCCGATCTGATCTGACCACCTGCATGTGAATGCGAGCAGAGCTCATGGTTATGTGTACACTGCGAGTACCAACACATCCTATGTACCCAACTCGCGTGTTGATTCCGAGAGAGCAAGCGTTAGCTCTGGCGGGCGCACTGACTCCGACACCATGTCGTTGTCCAGTTGTTCAATGTAAGTAATTGAAGCTGTCTAGGCGGGCCGAAGGAAACTTTAAACAAGCCAATTGCTGATTATTGATTTGGTTTTTCTATCAAATGTCCCCACGTGTATTTACAGGGATGGTCGCCCATATATACAACGCAGACATAGCTCGACTGAAAGTAAGGCCATACGCCAGAGTGCCATGGCAAATAAGGAGACCAACACCTTTCAGGTTGGATAGCATTAAAAATGCCATGAAGTGAATCCGGTTTGATTTTAATTGTCAATTTCAGGTTATACCTCGCACGCAACGATTACATTCAAACGAGCATCGACCGCTGAAAGAGGATGAGCTGGTGGCATTATTGATACCCAAATTAGAGGAGGTTAAGCGCAAACGAGATTTGGAAGAACGAGCACGCCAAGAGGTAAAATTACAAATTTTGATTGGAAAATTTAGGAACTAGATTTTGTAAGCTATTTTTAAGCGGTTCTTGTTTTCGACATCTTACTTAAGGGGGGTATTCTCTAAGTCGAAGCTGTATTTTAGACCTTTTTAAAAAAAAATCTTATTTGAAAACGCAAAGAGTTTTTCCAATTCTGTTTTTGTTATTTAATTTCAAACAGATTAAAGTTAAACAATTATTGTTTTGAAACCAGGCTGCTCAAAAGTTCCCCCCCCCCAAAAAGGGGGGAAAAAAATTTTTTTTGGACGATTCCACGTCCCAGGAATGAAAGTATAATCAGTATATTTCATTCTAGTTTTGTATTTAGACAGAAAACAAGTTTTTGTGTAATATTGCTCTTATGCAGTTGAATTCTGGGCAAAATTAGTAAACACTTTTCACGTGTATAAAAATTTTACTGTTTCGATACGAGTCAAACAGTTCTCGGCCGTCACAGTTCAGGGAGTTCCAACAAAAGATATAGTGCTGGCGGCGACGATTCTCACCGTGCAATGATAACTAATATTTTGGGGTTAAAATCAGTATAGATATCATTCTTGGACTGACCGCACGAAAAAAATTTTGCTATTCTATTTTTGACGAACGAATGGCAATCGAAAAAATAATTGTTTGCACAGTTTGTGCGAAAATTGGTAAATTTTCCAGCATTGGAAAATCACATCTCAATTAAATTCACTTACTATCCTTACAAACCGAGTTTAAAGCCAATGATGAAAAATAGTTTTATTCAAGCGGAATTTTCCGGGAATTTTCACGCCAAGTGGGCGGATTTCCCGACATTCGAAAATCACATTTCAAATTAATTTGTATTATATCTTTACCAACCGAGTTTGAAGCCAATCGGATGAAGAAGAAGTTTTTTCCATGCAGAGTTTTAAGGCCATTTTCCTCGTGGGCGGATTTTCCAAATTCGGGGAAACACGTGTCCAGTTATTTCGCGTACTTTGCTTACAAACCAAGTTTCAAGTCAATCGGATGAAAAATAAAATTTTCTCTATACAAACTTTTCCGACTTTTCCGGTTGGAATTTTTCGAAACCCCGCCTGAGTACGCACTTTCACCACTAATGGAAACTCCTATCCAAATTTCAGCTTTCTATCTCCTACCGTTTAGGCTGTGCGATGATTGCCAAACAGTCAGTGAATCAGTCAGGACCAGAACTCGCAAATAACTGTTGACCGTTTATCCCTTTGCGGTCTGCGAACGAACATAACCGAAGAAAACATGCACGCTCTCTCTGAGCAGAACACTTCGTTTCGCTTTGTTTTGGTTTTCAGTTGACTGTTCTCAGTTGAGCTATTCCAGTTGTGCTCATTTAATAACAACTTACTGAGAGCGATCCGACTGAGCGCTCGCACATTAACAGTCAGCAGATGAGCAAAAACATTAAAGGCTCAGCGTAAACATTCTTTTTTTTTTGTGTTTGGCTTGTGTGGCTCAGAAGCCCAAACGAACGCCTCATTCGCACACACACACACAAATACAAAAGACTTTTATATTCTTAGCTCGCGTTCGAAGTCTTTTGGTACAAATAGGCTGCACATTTGTCGGAACTGTCCGGATCCGCTGAATATATCATATAACTGCCATAGAAACTATCGGTCGAAAAAGTAGTTTTAGTGAGAAAAGCTTCTTTGTTTTCCGTGCAAACGCCTCCAAACCTCGTATTTATAAGTTTTCTATTCTTTCTTATAATTCTACAAAGTTTTATGAAAATCGAACAACTATGTAGTATAGCTGCCATACAAAAGTTACATAGGTCTGGAAAAAGTTCTTAGTAAGGAACCCTTTTTTGTTTTTAATGCTATCGCTCTCAAACTTGTTATTGATCAATATTATAAGCTACCACACAATTCTATCATGTTTGACCCAAATCGCATGATTATAGCATATAGCTGTCATAGGAACAATCGTTCGAAAAAGTAGTTTTAGTGAGAAACACTTTATTGTTTTTAATGGTAGCGTCTTTTTACTTAATGAATATATAAACTGGCAGGTATATATCATGCTCCAAGGGTATTTAAACTTCGGTCGAGCTGAAGTTAGCTTCCCTTTATTTTTTATATGGGTTTTTAGCGACCTGTTTTTTGTCAAAGTTTTGTATTTGGCTGGCTCACGGTCAGTGGTGAATTATAATTCAATATAATCCACACAAATCAAACAGAACTTAATTACAAGATTTTTGATTAGTAAATATTATGTCCGTACAGCGATCGCTGTTTCGAAAAAAAAAACCATTTCTTCTCATCAGCGGACTTTGTTTGCTTCTTCAAGTTTCAAATAACCTAACAGTTGGCTATTTAAGCACTTCAAGTCGACGAATAACTACATGAGTGAGATTTCTATGTGTTAAATTCGCAGCCTGACATACTGCTATAACAATCTGCCCAATGATCCTTATTTAAAAATATAAGCTTATCAATATTATCGCTTAATAGCCGTGTTCGCCTTTCTTCTGAAATATGGAAAGCACGATATATTTTTCCGAAATTCCATACGAATTCCTACACGAAATTTAATGTAATTTTGAATTTCATCACTTATTATTTTTTATAAGATTGCGGATTCTTGTGTGATGAATCTAAAAACTAAGTAAATTGTGCATTACTGTGACTGTTCTTCGCAAGATTCCTACACATTTATTTTTCCTTGAGCAAAATAGCGCTCTGCTTCTTATAGAAAGAATAAAATGTTTTTTCTTTGCATTTTGGATTTAAAAGCAGGACAATGTAATGCAATGATTGAGTTTCTAACCGATTCTGAACAGATTTTGAATGGATTCAGTATTAATGACGTGGAAAGCAAAATAAAATTAACTAAAGTTTTAAAATTCCAAAAACCTTTTCTATAGGTAAAATAAATTTTGAATATTTCCTGAGTACTGCATATCTTATTTTCACAACGTTCGACTTTAGTTCACTCACAAAACACGCACGGACTACGGATGCTCACGCACTTCGTGACACACGGTGAAACGTTCATATTCACGTCACGGGTACACTTCTAGTTTCAGAAGAAGTCTTTTAGTCTTAATTACAAACTGAAAAGATTCGTGTGTTGCTTGCTGTTTCGAAAATCGACTCACGAACTCTAGAACATTTAAAGTCACTTGAAAATTCCCCTTTTTCCCCGAATGATTTCACAATTTTTGTACTTTACAGAGAAATCCCGGAGGTGCATTAGTGAGCAATGAACGATCCAGCGCCAGTGATCGTGCATTTGCCGAGGCGATCCGGGAAAAATTCGCTCTGGACGAAGACAATGACCAAGACATACTGGACCAGCATGTATCGCGCGTCTGGAAAGATCAAACGCCGCATCGTTCGCCTGGCACAATGTCACCCTGCCCGCCCATACCATCGAGACGACGCACAGCCACCCACGACTCTGGCATGGTCAGCGATGGCGCCATGAGTTTAAGTATGACTTAAAGACGAAATTCCTTTAATAATTTATATAATTGAATTGGCTCAATACTCCCGTTTAGGTGGACACTCCATGAAGCACTCAAAATCCATGCCTGATCACAGTTCCTGCTCGAGGAAGTTAACAAACAAATGGCCATCGATGAACACAGATAGTGGAATTAGCATGTTCTCGGCCGATACTGTTATGAAGTACAAAGATTCAAGGTGAGTCTGGATCCAATTCCACTCTAGAAACGTTCGCTTAAATGTGCCAAACTAATTCCAGCTCCCGATCTGGTTCAAGTACGGCCTCGAAACTGGAGGAAGCAAAACGAAGACTGGAAGACGAGCCGCGTCGGTCTCGTCGATATGCCCAACCATCGCAGCAAAATCTCTCCGCCTACAGTAGCAGCAGCAGCGGTGGCAGCAGTGGTCCTATGCATCATCCAGCTGCTGTGGCACCACCACCTCCACTGCCGGCCAAATTACCCGAGACAGTGGTGGTGTTCTCCTTCTGCGAAGAGCCAGTTCCGTATAGAATAAAAATACCCGGTACTCAGCCAACCCTGCGTCAATTCAAGGACTATCTGCCTAGAAGGGGTCACTTTAGGTTGTATTCGCTCTCTATTAACAGGGAGATTTGATTTAATATATTTCGTTGGCCTTTTCAGATTCTTTTTCAAGACGCATTGCGAGGATCCGGACAGTCCAGTGATTCAGGAAGAGATTGTTAACGACTCCGATATTTTGCCCTTATTCGGAGACAAAGCGATGGGTTTGGTCAAGCCATCCGAATAATGTTTAAGCATTAAGTATATAGATTTTGTATTAAGCGAGTGAGTGGAACGCTGGTGTACATAACCGGGGAGATGTACACAATAATAACAACAACAACAACAACAATAGGGATAAACACATAAGAAGCTATTTCCAGAAATCAAAACCTAAATAGAACTAATTGTACATTCAAATGGGCATCACAAACAACTACTCAGTGCCAGGGGGTTGGCGAGGGGCAAGCAATTGTATTTCATAATTTCTTCAATTTATTAAACAATTTTTTTAAATTCTTATTTTTATGCACCTCATGGAAAGAAGATCTAATGAATCGATATTATTTGTACCATAATTTAAGCTGAAGCCATGCGAGAGAAACTTTGATAGGCCATCGGATGGGTCATCACAACATTTTTTCTTATATGAGCTGTTCCAATTGACTATTGACACCATCTGAGCGACTCATATAAAAAACTGATATAAGAACTCAGACCATTTCACTGGCTTTCACAGCTTTATTTAACTAAAAATGGTTGAAACTGCTAATGAATAAAACATTGCTCCAATTTTTCAACTTACTTTACCGATTACACAAAATTCTGACGATTTGTTAAAGCAAAGATTGTTGTGGTGGAGATGAGAAAACAGTAATAACCGAAATGTTTACTTAAAATTTATGGGATTCCTTCAAATTTCATCATTTCCGCCAGCTAGCTGTAAAAGAAAAAGATCAAGATGCATCCTAAACTCGGCAAAAACAGATTCACATTTTGGCACTGCTTTTGTGTCTGTATCACGTTAGGATTTTTTGGTATTTTAAGCTTTAGTTAGTAGTTTGGACTTTCAATGAAATCATCATGAAAAATCCGAACCGCAAAGTTTAAGAAGCTTTCATGCTTCATGTCTAGTTGCGCCAATAGCGGGTGTAGGTGACCGAAGGTGTAAAAGCTTGTCAAGTCATAGTAAATTCAGTATTTAACAATGAGAAATTGGTCGTGTCATCGTATTGTTAAGGGTTGCAAAATGAGTTATCAACACTGGAATGTCAAAATGTTGGGCCACTTGGCCTTTAGTCTAGTGAGCCCTGCTAACATGTTGCTTAAACTAGTTCGATAAAATGTTGTTCATTAGAGCGAGGCGTCGGGTGCACGATTGGTCGAAACGGGGCCTTGGTTGCAAGGTCGTCGATTGTGGTTCGATGTATGCGAAGTGTATAAAAAGGTGACGAGCGAAGAACTGGGTCACTATTACTAGAACCTTGCCCGAGTAAACATCGAAACTCGCTACGCTCCTAACAATGAAGGAAGTCTCAAACAATGAGGCAACCAGCCTTCGACAAGCTTTTAAAGAAAAAAATATTTTTATTAGATGTTCTGAGGCGGGATAGAACCCACGTCTCCCGCACCAGCAGACCTCTACATTAAAAATATTCCACGCATATATGCATCTGCGTTGATTTTCAGATATAGCGGCCTCCTTTCCTTAATGGCAGGGGTGCCCAGGCCCATTCCGCAAGCCACGTATTCATTGTAGTTTGACGCAACTGACTAGCTGGCCATAAGCCTACATAAAGCAAAACCAAATTTATATGCGTGCTCTGATATCTTTCCTTCCGAGCTAAAGTGTTGTTATTGGCGCGTTTAGACCTGCAACAACAACATCATATATGACTACTCTATCTCCTATGTCTCTGGAAAATAAAGAAACAATAATGCTGTTTATGCGTTGTCAGGGCTCGACTTGCTCGCATAGGCGCACACACACACAAACAAAAATAAGAATTCACTTTCTGTTTCTTGTAGTTGTTCTTGCTTCAGATATTTAATTATTTACATTAGTTTTGTTTTTTTTTAGCAAGAAACATATGAAATAAAGCAAACAGTGAAACAGACATATCTTTAGTATTCAGTTCAATTTTCTTATAGTAAGGAATAAGAAAAGCTGTAAATAAATTAGGGGTGTTCCTTTGTTGTCATTGATCCGCCAGCATTTTTTCTGGGAGATGCGAAAAAAAAAATGAAAATTCGTCAACTGCAAATGAAAAAGTTGTACTTTATTTGCTGGGACTCGAACCCGGTTCCCTTGGACTGAAAACACGAAGATGCGACTGACGTTTTACACGACTGTACTACGTCGCGGTTATTAGTCCAGGCAGCCAAAGGGTTACTTGTATTGAATATGTCTGAAAGCATTCATCCATAAATGCTTGCTTGTATTTCTCAAGTTCCTATTCCAAACTCAACCGATTGAAATCGACACCACATATCGCTAATTTATCCCTTTTATGTTAAAAATGCAATACCTTATGTGTTTTGTATATGTAAATCGCCAAACTATCAGCAGACTCTCACCTCAAACTACCGCCAAACTCACTATTCGACGAGAGAGATAAGTAACCCGACAAAATGTTTGCAGTGTTTATATGTAAAACAGGGGCCAGCCAAATACACATGCTCATTTTAGAGTTTCGTGTGTGTGTTAGTCCATGCGCGACCAAGCTCTTTTCGCAATTCTTTGTTGTTGCAAAAGAGAGCAGTATAAGATCGTATACTGTCGGAGTGTCGACGTCGCTGCCGCACAGCGGTGTTGTATACACAGTAAATGGGAACTTCCCGGACTCTTGAATTTCCACCTTGAATTTTAAGTGCCCAGGGTTTCGCCCAAGGTATACTAAGCAAGGTAGCCGCACTCGCTCTCCCACAACTCCTATATTTGTGTCAAAGAGAGCGAGTGTGAGTGAGTATTCAATTTCTGCACTCGCAAAAAATCGTCCGCGGAGATGCGTCGCTTACAACGATTGCTTACCCATGGAGAATGAGTATTAGAGAGAAACTTTGCTCAGTCGACACCGCTTCTGTCGGGACCCAGCGGCGCAGAGCTCAACGTGTTCTGTCGAAAATATGCATAACGACTGTCGAAAATGTAAGGCACTACAATCGCTGATTTTCGTTATAGAGATAGTAATCGAAAACAAACAGACTGCGAGCATTCCGCATTACAAATAAAAATAATGTACGCATTCGTAATGGGAAGTTCGACTCTGGCATACATCCTTAATACCTAGTAATGCAGCCCGTTAACAAAGCAGCCATGCATATGGCAAAGTAATGCAGATTGTATGGGAGTATTTCCTTCACACTGATGGCAAAGTAACGCAGGAGTAACCCATTTTGTGATGGCAATTTGCGCCGCTGGGGAATTAGTCAGCTGTTCGCTTTCACTTACGCTCTCCAGATCCTTTTTGGTCAGCTGTTCGCTGCCACTTACACTCTTTGGATACATTTGGGACTATGCGAGTGCGCCTACCTTGTTTAGTACACCTTGGTTTAGCCCTGTGGTTCAATAAATTCTCGCTTGCAAAAAGATTCTTTGTATCTACCCAAAAAAGATCAAAAAATTTCATGATGCGAACTCTTTAAAATAAGAATCCTAATATCACGACAGCTTTTGCTTTAAAAAGTTTAAAACAAATTATATATTTTGTTTCAAGTAAAAGTAGATTTGTACAGGGTGGTCCATCTAGTGTTTGGAAGTTGAACTATTCATAGTTTGACTTTAAAAACGTCAAATGTCATTCGGAAAGCGACTAATAGTTAGTAAAAACTTTGACATTGATGAAATGGGTTGCTATTCGCTTGGAGAAAGTCGGAAAGTGGTGAGTCCTCGACTCAAACTTGAAAAAAAAACACTTTACAAGAAAAAAACTCAATTTGTGGATCAATTTGTGAAGCGAGTTCGTGAAAAATGTTGGTGGATAAACAAACCCCCTTGTACGTACTCGTCCGTGGCGCTCGACCGAAAACATCGCCAAGTCAGCCGTGGTGGTCATTTGACCGAAATTGATTTTCATACATAAATGACATGAACCAACCTTTCCAACAAATGTTCAACCTTTGCAAAATTAAATTCCAATTTTTAAATGGACCACCCTTCAGAGTTCTTTGTCGTAGAGTTTTTAGATAAGCTGCGTTTCTTACTACCGGCGAGTTGCTAAGTTCACACAGGCAATTTTTAAGGAAATCATTTATGAAAATTTGGCTAAAAATAGTCATGGTGGCAGATTTTAAAGGACTTGAAATATAAACTATGGTTACAATTACTAATAGTATGATAAGTTCGCTAATTCAGCAAAGTGAGCGAAAAATTTGTCAAATTATTTACCTGTGTGAACATGGCTTAAGTGAGAAAGGTGTTACTCTTAATCCCTTCTTTACCCTCTAGTTTTTCGTCCGTACCTAGAGTTAAAGTTGAGCATGCCGATTAGTCTTCTGTTTCGGATTTACAATAAGTTATCATCCCACCAAACTGATGTATATAAGATATGATGTAGGTAAGATAGTAAAATATATTGAACTAAAACTTTGGGTTTAGGGCTTTCGAGTCGAATTTTTTTACAAAATTTCGAAGGAACCACATAAATTTTAATTTTCATCGAATTTAGTATCGAAAATTTGTTCAATAATGTATGAACCAAGGTGTAAACCAGAGTTTTCCAGCCATAGCCCCTGGGGCACGAACATACTGGCCAATTCACACCGAATGTTTGCCGAAGTTATGCTGTATTAGAGAGAGACACAGTCTCTTCTTGGGAAACCCTGGTGTAAACTAAAAACCTTAAGCTCAAACACTTTTAAACTGCTTCTACTGAACCGAATCTTGAACAACGATTGTTAAACAATATTTCTACAAATATAAATGTGACTCTTTTTCCATGAGGTAACTGAAGATATAGAAGCACGCCTTTGGGCTTAATCAAAACTCCTCCCCCTACGCCACCCTCAAACCTAATTAAACCATTTGCTATTAAGGAATCTTCTGGGCCCAACAACCTCAACTCAACACCCTCTCCCAATTCGGATTTGTTTGTTACTTTGCTTAATACTAACTACGGACTGCCTGCAATCAATTTTGTTAATATTTTTGTAATGTGCATTTTTTGATGATATACAATGATGATATTAACAAGGTTCTATTCAAAACTCGACAACAAAATCAAAAGGAAATCTGTTTTATTTTTGTATACATTTAGAAAGCGAGTAAATTCTTGTATTTGTATTTGTAATTGGGTCAATTTGTAATTCATCTTGTTTAGTTTATTGCTCCAGTAGTGGCACACACACACACACACACCCACACATACACATACAATAAACGTTATTTTTTTAAGCAACCAACTGAACATAACCGCATTACGGATAAATTTATTATAGCAAACAATATTTTATTTGTGAGCAAAATGCATATAGATTTAATAAAAAATAAATGAAAACCAAGAAGAGTACATGGATAGAACATAAAGAATTGAGTGTATTCCTAAACAAGTTAGACCGGCGTGCAATCGTCTCGCTGCACATGCGCCACATAGTTTTGCTCATTGATGAAGGTGTGCGTGCACTTGGGACAGTGAAAACGTCGATGTCGATTCGTGCCGGGACTCTCGTGCTCTCGCTGGTGAGCCTTCATGTTGTACAATTGGGAGAAGCGCTTATTACACACGGGGCAGGAGTAGGGTTTGTCGCCCGTGTGCGATCTCATGTGCCGATCCAAATGGGCTTTGGTGCGGGTCTTGAAGCCGCACACCTGGCACTCCAAGCGCTTGGTCTCGTTGTCGTGTATCATTTTGTGCTTGTAGAGGGCCACCTTGTGCACAAATCGCTTGGAGCAGACCTCGCACTGGTAGGGCGTCTCACCCGTATGCCAGGCCATGTGATGTTTCAGGCGGAATTTGCGACTGAACCGCTCTCCACACTCGGTGCACTCGAACTGCTTGACTGGCTCATGATTCTGCAGGTGGCCAATAAAGCCGGAATATGATTGCAGGGTCTTGCCGCACTGATCACACACATAGCCGGGGAAGTGCTCTCGCTTGGTATGCGCATTGTAGCCACGACGATTGCTGAATTTCTCCGGGCAGCTGGGACACTGGATATTTACAACTGTATAGTCGCCGGAGCTATCCTGATCCTGATCTTCGGCATCGGATATGATGTACTCAATGGTGCCATCCAGTTGATCAGTGAAATCACTCATGGTATCCTCCTTGAAGAACTTGAACTTTACCTCATCCTCTTCCTCGGACTGTCTGACTTGCGCCGTCTCAAGGTCCGCCTCCTCCTCTGCCACCTCCTGCTCATTGATGATGATTTCGTTCTCTATATCCAGCTCCAAGTCCACGGCCTGGAACTCTTCCACCTCATCGCCTTCGGTGACCACAAACGCCGGATGTTCGTCGCCCACTTGCAGCTCCATTTCGGAGGGATCCACCACGGTGATCGTTTGAGGTTCATGTTCCAAACCATCCACACTCACTTCTAGGTGGCCATCGCTCTCCTCCTTTATTTCATCCTTATCCTTGGGCAATAGTGTCTTTACCTGCGTGAGACCATATGGACTGCGTATTAATTCCAGAATTTCCTGTCTTAGTTTAAGGGCAATTTGTAGGGATTTGTGATATCGAGATAGCTTCTCCGTGCACTTTTTACATATCGTGGAGGCGTCCTCTATGACAAAGTTGGTTCCCTTTGTACATTGTAGCACCAGATCGCTTATCAGGACGGGCGGATGTCCAATTGTCTCGGCATGAATATTCCTGGGGACACGCACAGCGAACTGGCAGATACAACAATTCATTTTTCCAGCGACAAGAGTTAGTTTCCTTTTTTTTATTTACAAATTCTTGAAACGGAGAGCCACACATTTAGAGGAGCGGACTGAGACCAATGAGAGCGGAGCGTCGTTGCCAGCATAGACAGCGAATTGACGGGGGCGTCGTCAGCTGTTCCAAGGCGGGCTTTTTTTAATTTGAACAAAATTAAAATAATGTTACGAGATTCTATTGTAAATTAGTTGTTCTAATTATAGCTTTCCACAGCAGCGCACAGAGGCAAAAACTATTGCTCTCCATAATAAATAGATTCGATAACTATCGTTGATACATTTAATAGCTATCGATGATGCAAAAATTATCGACCGCCAATTCAAAACAAAACATTAAATAATATTCAGTGTTTTATTCGCAATTTGTTTAAATTAAATTATACCACTTGAATTTTATAATCCTTGTACTTGGACCATGAGTTTAGTATGCCAGCTGTGGTGGCATGGTCAGCCTTTCCGAACGTCTAACAAGAAATACTCAGTTTTGAAGTTAATTTTTTCCTCACCAACTTACCGAGCATCTGCCAAACAGTTTGATTTCCTTCTTTTCCGGGTTAGTCACAATGGTTCCACCACCCAGCGGCTTTATACATAGACCCAATGTATTCATGTCCTTTAATACTTTATCATAAATTTTGGCTACAAAATTTCCATAAAACTTTGTGAACATCTCTCTCTTTAAGATAATAGACTGACTTACTGTGGTGTTTGCACTTCCAGCCACGCACTATTTTTCGTCCAAACTTGGTTTCACCATGTATGTGTACCATTAGCAAGAGATAGTAGATTTCACCCTCTGAAATCTCTACTTTATTTACCTTCAAAAGTCGTTCGGCTTGTGCCACACTGAACACATTTCTCACTAGAATTGCATTTAGTTGATAATGAAAATAATCGTTTTTAAACACCAAACTTACCAAATGGCTTGGCTAGAAGTCGCATGGGAGTCAACAGTTCTTGTAGATAAATCATATTTACTATTGTTTTGTTGGAACTAGAATTTTGTAAAGTTTTCCAGAATTCTGTCTACTAATGTGTAAAAACAAATGAAATTGAATGAAATTTCAGTGCTTCTAAATTTGTTAGAAATTCATTTATTGCAAAGCAAATTCAGTTTTGATTTAAAGACCTAATAGCCCTCATCGGTGGTTTCAATCTCATAGTCCTTGTACTTGGTTTGCAGAATTCTTTTGGACTCCAAATGATCAGCTTTTCCATAGCCCTGAGGGGAACAATAAAAGTTAAGTGTAGGCAGATTTTAAAGACTTAATCTTACTTGGGAGTAGCCGTAGACTTTGATATACTTCTTCTCCGGATTATGCTCAATGCGACCACCACCCAGGCATTCAGTGTCCAGGCCAGTTTCTTTGCATAGCTCTTGGACACGCTCATAGATATCGGCTGAAAAGATTTGTTTTGTGCAAATTCGAATATATATAAATCATTAGCTCACCATGCCACTGACAATCGGCATAGCCACGCACAACTGTTTTGCTGGGCTCCGTGCCATCGGCGGCTTCATGTGCCGTAATTTTGATTAAGACATATTTGAAAATGCCCTGATCATCGATTTCCACCAAGGGTACAGCCTTTAGATCTTGCTCAGACATTTTGTGTAGCAATCGCAATCCTTAAACAAAATGTAAATGTCTATTAATAGACTTTTATAAGCATATTTAGTTATTAAATTTACCTGTAGGAGCTCGCCTGTACAATGCCGAAACAGCTGATTTTAGCATTTTTTCGCTTAGAGATGTGCCGTGAGTTGGCAATTCGTGAGTCACAATGAATGCTACTTTGAAGATTCCTTAGCCAAAACAGTTTTATTAGTAGAACCCGGATATATATGCTAAAAAGAAAATCAAAAATATCCTAAAAATCAAAAGAAAATCAAAAAATATCCTAAAAATCATATGAGTATATATTCTTTTTCTCTGAACTTTGTTGGTTTTTACTCTCCATAATATGTCAGAAAACTGTTTTTTTCCTATCTCAAACACGTCCTGCCGAAAATGAAGGTGTCTTGGTATAGAGGAAAAGTGTTTGAAAACGAGTCGAAAATACCCCGAGGTTATGCTTAGAAATGTGGTTAAAAGAAAAAATATTCTTTCGTGAGACTCAAAATATGAAGATTTACGAAAAAAATGGTTCATCATTCTGGATTTCCCGGCTAATTAGAAATTCTATTTCCCACGTAAGATATTAACTAACAAAATGCTAAAAAAAACTTACACACATAAGAAAATGATAAAAAATCTCGGTTAAAAAGAGTAGCTCACTTGAAACTTTGTTAAAAACATATGGTTATTACATAAAAATGCACCAATTGAAGTCAAACTTGGCAGACACTTGGTGAGGCGAAAAAATAAATATAAAATGGAGCAATAAATTTTAAGTAAAATAATTTAAGTCATTGTAAAGTAAAATTATAAAGAGTTGCAACGCACAATAATAATTTTTTCAATAGTTTCAGCTGTAAGGCTTTCTCTCCTGTCCGACAAAATATTTTTATTAGTCGAGAACGATCTTTCATCATTTGCAAGATGTAAAAATAAATTGAAAGCAAACGTTCAACATCGCAAGAAATTGTTAAAGCATAGTAATAATGCAGTATTCAATAGCAAAAGCGTTTCTGAACCATTTTTTTAAGCTTTCATTAGGTCAATTGCAAACTTAGTAGGGAAAAAAACTACTGTTTTAAGAATAAAAAGTTGTTGCATTTTTGCTAAATCGACAGGCGAGGAGCTGGGCGCCAAGCTTCAAAAAGGTTGGATCGGAGCGGTCCAGCAGGTCCAGTTAGATAAGAAGGGGGAGAAAGCGCCCCAGGCGTATGATTTAGGAACCGGGGAGTATGATGATCGTCAGAATTTGAATAGATGCAACAGGTGCAGTCTCTTTCGCACCTACTCCCCTATGGAAACTAGTCCATGGCCTTCGAAGCGGGCGTTAACCTTGGGACGAGACGAAATGGCACAACGGAGACATGGCGAGGGCACAAAAGGGGGTGAAAAGGGTGTCAGGAGAAACAGTCAAGGCAAGCGGCGGCGGTTGAAAGACCAAAAAACGAGCTCTCCTTTTTAAACGGCTGTCAACAAGAAAAATAGATTTTTGGCGCAAAGATTTTCATATAATGTGGAAGTGCGATTTCATTGTACAGAAAAGTAAGGCGGTAAATAAAAAGTATAGACCGGTAGTGAATTTAAGTGCATTCCAGCAATTCCAATCTGAGGGCCAGCCAGACGTAAGGAGGCAGGGCAAAAAAGACGACAACCGAAAGGCTCCGCCGCCGCCTATTTCCAGTCGTCTCTCAGTATACCCACCCCAGAAGCCGTGCCGGTCATGACCAAGTGATACCATTCCAAGAAGGTAGCTCCCAAAACCCATATCGGTTCGGGTAGCACCTGAGGCTCTCACAGCTTTCCTTGAGGGAAAGAGTGATAGTGCGATTCCGTGGCCAGAGGCCATCTATCGTCCCAGGGGAGGCGATCCGGGGATTTTATACCTGGCATCTAAGCGGCATAGGTGGTCGAAGCCCACCGAATATTCCCACGGGGCAGTATCCAAGCCTTCCAGTTATTTATTATTTCTATATATATGTATTTCTGTATACTTATTTATCTATTCGTACATATATGTTTATTTGTTTAATTATTTAGTCCGTTAAGATAGGCACATATTGGTGGGTGGGTTAAATTACTCCTTTGTGATGGTTGCGTCGCGAGCTCAGATGAGTTGAAAGGAAAACAAACGAAACAGAGGTAAAAAGGAAGGCCATAGTTGAGGCACGGAACCCATCGTAATTACTCACCCAAAGAAAGTCAACTTTAAAATTATCGTCGTTACCATTTTTGTAGCTCCAACAGGGTAGGAAGCGAAATTAAATATATTCATCTAGAGGTCGAAAAGGGCGTCAATTGCACGATAGGAATCCTATCTCTCAATGTATGCGCTAATAGTTCATGTCACTTAATCCGCGTTTGTGCCGGATCATCTTAGCTCGCCCATTGCAGCCAAAAGACTGAAAATAAGTCACAGAAGTAAATATATATAAATATACTAGCAAATAACCCGACGCGCTTCGCAACCCACTTTCCGACCAATCAGGTCAAGTTTTCCAACTTCGAAAAAAAATAAACACGGGAGGATTTTCCAAAATCGGAAAATCACGTGTCGAATTATTTCGCGTACTATGCTTACAAACCAAGTTTCAAGTCAATCGGATGAAAAATAACATTTTTCCCATACAAACTTTTCCGACGCTTTTCAGACTTTTCCGGGTGGAATTTTCCAAAACCCCGTCTAAGTACGCACTTTCACCACTAACAGAAACTCCTGTCCAAATTTCAGCTTTCTATCTCTTACCGTTTAGGCTGTGCGATGATTGCCAATCAGTGAATCAGTCAGCCAGTCAGGACACTCTCTTTTATAGATATAGAGATACACCAGTGTTTAGAGGGGAATTCCCCCCACGTGGTATCATTAGTATAAATCGAAATTAGGTTTAAGTATGTATAATCTGGCCAAAATATTTGTCAATTAAATTTAAGCGAGCTGAACATGAAGGCTTAAGTTTTTCATAGGGGGAAGTGGGTCCGATGATGGCCATGGATTAGCCAGGCGTAAATGTCCAGGATGGGTGGTCAGTCCCAACGAAGATGACGAGATGGCCACAGGAAGGGTGGGCGCGTCGAGGTACATCAGCCAAATCTCCGTTTTTTTAATGTTTCCAGTTTTGTTCAAATTTTGTGGAGTAGTGCGAAGCGTATGTTTTGTGTTGTCATTGGAGATGTCAAGTTGTCGGGATTGTGCGGTCTGCGGGGATAGGGAAAAATCCAGCCCTGAGGATGACTAAAGCTAGCCTACTTGCCCTTGGTGAACCAGACGCGTAACAAAGTCAGAAAATGTACCATATATCGTGAGTTGACCACTCACGGTTTGATTTACAGCTCAACTTTGCTGCGTTTTCCCACCCTGGAGTTCAGTTGACGGGCACACTGCGGCGTCGGATGTTTGTCACAGTTGGTCACACTACAGCGACCAGGGACAAATAAATATACACAAATTCCGATTGAACAACTTTAAAATCAAAGAATTAATCAAAAAAACTTTCATTTCCCAAAATGAGTTCGACTCGTCCGCATTGTTTTGTCTGCGGCAAAGTAAAAAATGTTGGAGTATTTCAGCTTATCGAAGGTAAGGCTGCAGCCTTTTCTTGCCCAGGACTCGAAGCACACGCACACACTCACACATTTGTATTTTCAGGCTGCATTGTGCCGGGAACTTTCAAGCCGATTAAGGACATACTCAAATACTTTGAAAAAATTATTAATCAACGTTTGGAATTGAGACCCAACTCAGCCGCATGCAGAGATTGCTTAGAGTATCTCTTTAACTACGATCGGCTTGTTAGAAACCTCAGTCAAGTGCAGCGTCAAATTGCCGATGCTTTGCTAAGTTGCCGCAAACAGAAACCCGGCATCAAGGCAACGCCCAAAAAAGAAATAGTCAAGGCCAAAATGCCGTCTCCACAATTCAAGATCATTGACAATTCTCCCAAGAAACGAAGTGTGGAAGTCCTATCGCCACCACCTCCAACGGAGACCGTGAAAATCGAAGAATTCCAAGCCATTACCATGGATGACGAGCCCCAAGACGATTTTGTGTTCAGCGATGCCATGGACGATAACGAGAGCCTGGAGTCATCCGATTCAGAGACCGACTTCGAGCAGCTAGAGGTTCCTTGTCACATATGCGGCGTAATGTTCTCCAGTCAAGAGATTCTCGAGCGGCACATCAAAACGGACAATTGTCAGAAGAATGAGTATTCTACCTGTAACGTGTGCGGCCTCAAGGTCAAGGACGATGAAGTTCTGGACTTGCACATGAATCTGCATGAGGGGAAAACCGAACTGGAGTGCCGCTATTGTTCCAAAAAGTTTACACACAAGCGAAACGTTCTACGTCACATGGAGGTGCATTGGGACAAAAAGAAATATCAGTGCGATAAATGTGGCGAGCGTTTCTCCTTGTCGTGGCTAATGTACAATCATCTCATGCTACACGATGCGGAGGAAAATGCACTGATCTGTGAGGTGTGCCATCAGCAATTCAAAACGAAACGAACCTACAAGCACCACCTACGCACCCATCAGACAGATCGGCCGCGTTATCCATGCACCGAGTGCGAGAAATCCTTTGTGGACAAGTATACGTTAAAGGTGCACAGGCGCGTACATGGACCGGTGGAACAGCTTGCCCAAGCCATATCGGAATAAGACATCTTGGTACCAAGTCAAGAGAGTATCACCATTTTACCGATTAACTCAAATAATCTTTCCAGCAATATCAGAAAAAAAAATTAGTTTAGTTTGGCTGCTGTAATTAACGCCTTCGGAAGAGTTTTTGTTCCATTTGCGCCAATTCCATTAATGATTTGGCGGTGTGTTAGGGAATATTGTTATGCTGAAATATGATTTTTTCAAAACTCTTAATAAATTTGTTTTATGCAAATATTATGCTTTTTATTACATGCCTTTTAGGGACCCTTAACCAAGTAAATATCGGTCAACCATTGAAAATGGGTAAAAAGGAATCATGACCCTATAAAGTATATATATATGTTTGATCAGCATCAACAGCCGAGTTGATACAGTCATGTCCGTTCGTCCGTATACAAAAGGGCCCAATATTTAGAAATATTTGCGCAAATTATTTACTGGTGATGCCTAACCTTAAGACACAGATATTAACATTTGCCAACAGAAGCTCTACTAATAAAAGAAAAGATTATTCAAGTTACTCCCCGAAACCCCCATCAATCAAATAAGATCTTTCTTTCCATCCTTCTGCGTCGATGCAGCGCTGTCACGGGCAATTAAACGAATACTTAGTTGACGGTCTGAGTTCAAAACTTTGCGCACATCTCCGACCACATAAAGTATATTTATTCTTGATAAGCAAGACGAGCAGATTTGATACATTGTTTGTCCGGAAAGTAATAGGACAGATTTCCTTCCGCCTTGACTGTACTTCGGAGCGAACACGCACTGTATTCGGTGGAGGGCGTTTCTAGCTAACGAACGAGCGGCTGGTCAGTGGTCTCCGAGCACCTGGAGAGTCAGGGCAGGCATTTTCGCGCAACGTGTTTCTGTGAGTGGTGCTAGCCGGCATGAGGTACGCGACTAAATTCTGCGACAGAGACGTTTAATATGATCAAGCAGTCTTACCCAGATGTTGCTTGAGCTTATTCATGTATCTGCATACTTCAAAAATCGTATAAAGAAAGAAATAATGGATTACCACCCCCTTTGTTTGAATGAAAATTTTAAATAATTTGCGGTCCTTCAAAAGACAGTTTTTTTTTTAATTTTCCGAGAGAAGCCCGGTATACTAGACTATCTATATTTATAAAAGAGTTCAACCTGACTGACTGACTGGTGACCGTCGCACAGCCGAAACCATAAGAGATAGGAAGATGCGATTTTCACAGTAGTTTTATCTTATGCTGAAAGTGAGTACTAAGAACGGATTTTGGAAAATTCTGTCGGGAAATGTGGAAAATTCGCGAAAAACTGTTGTATGAAACTTTTTTGTTTTTCATCCGATCAAGTTCAAACTCATTTTCAAAGATCTATATGAAAATTCAACAACAACTGCATACCAATCTTTCGGAAAATTTACCTCCGCTGGGTGGAAAGTGGGTGGTCAAGGTTGTTTGGGCGAAACTTTAGTTGCCAGCGATTAGCGCCAAACTCATTTTCAAAATTACACATAACAAAACATAAAAAAAGTGACTTTCAAATTTTGGAAAATCTATCCCCAAAGTCGGAAAATTCATGGAAAACTGTTGTATGAAACTTTTTTGTTTATTATCCGATTAGATTCAAACTCATTTTCAAAGATCTATATAAAAATTCAACAAAAACTGTGTTCCAATTTTCCGGAAAATCCCACCCGGAAAAGTCGGAAAAGTGTCGGAAAAGTCTGTATGGTAAAAATTTATTTTTCATCCGATTGACTTGAAACTTGGTTTGCAAGCATAGTACGCAAAATATTCGACACGTGTTTTCCCAATTTTGGAAAACTCCCCCACGTGGAAAATGGCCGGAAAATTCTGCATGAAAAAAATATTTTTCACCTGATCGACTTGAATCTTGGTTTGTTAGAATAGTAAATGAAATAAATTGAGATGTGATTTTTCGATGTTGGAAAATTTGACCCAACGGCCGGAAAATTCCTGGAAAACTTTGCACGAAAAAAACTATTTTTCACCCGATTGACTTGAAACTCGGTTTGTAGGGATGGAATACCGGCGGGATGCCCACTGGGAAGTGGGAGAATAGGTGGGTGGGAGGTGGGTGGAAAGTGGGCGGGAACTGGTGGGATGTGGTGGGAGGTGCGTGGGAAGTGTACGCGAAGTGGGAGGGATGTGGGTGAGAAGTGAATTATATCTGGGCGGGAATTGGGTAATAAGTGGGTGGGATGTAGCTGGGAAGTGGGTGGAAAGTAGGTTGGAAACGGGTGGAAGTTGTGTAAGAAGTGAATGGGGAGTGGGTGGGGTGGGATGGGTTGGGAAGTGGATGGGATGTGGGCGGGAAGTAGTGGGAGGGATGTGAAGGGGAAGTTTGTGGGAAGTGAGTGGGAACTGGGGGGAAGTGGGTGGGTGGGAATCGGGTGTACAGTGGGTGGGATGTAGGTGGGAAGTGGATGGGATGTGGGCGGGAAGTGGGCGGGAAGTGGGAGGGATGTGGGTGGGAAACGGGTGGAAGTTGTGTAAGAAGTGGATGGGGAGTGGGTGGAGTGGGATGGGGGTGGTAAGAACGCAGCAGCAAAGTCGTAACGGTGAAAAAGCAAAGTAGTAAAACGTCGACTTCAAGCCTATGTATGTATGATTCGATTTCTGGTCTCTACAGAGGAAACAAATTTAGAGAATATTTTTAAATTTGGTAAATATTTGACTCTCACGATTGACTTCAAACTGATTCTGATATTGGTTCTATACTGTTAAAGGCGCAGCGAAGCGCGACGGGCTTTTTGCTAGTTACCGATAAAAAAAAATTTTAAAACCCCCCCAGTAGACCATCCCTGGAATTTCACAATACAATATTTGCCAAAAAAAATTCAGTTGACCAAATTTCATCAATAACTCAATATTTGTGCACGGCTCAAAAAATGCGGTAAAGAAATTAATTTTTAATTAAAAAGTTTATTTATTTAGTTTTTTTTTACAATTTATAAAATGGCAATGTTTCAATTAATTCTAAGAATTTCGGTTAGTTGAAAACTAATCAAATCGCTGTCATTGCTTAATGAATTTGTAAATACATCATCGCCATCATCTAGTCTTTGGGATACTCTAACCGATCTCTTTGATTTAACTAATGAAAGTTGTCTCTTAGTTACAGATTCATCTGATTTCAGTACACACTCAGATGTTTGTACCGTTTTACCTAAAACATCGCGCCATTTTGCCAGAACAGAGTATAAGATCTTTAAACGTTTCACTATACGTTTGGGTTCCACAGGCTCATCTAGCTTGAGTATAGCCTGACATTCTCGCCATATCAGTTCGAAATCGCCATGCAAACGTTGTCCATTCTCACACAGTTCGCCATAGTTGACACCGAGCTGGAAATGTTCGTGTAAAACACTTGCCATCTGAACCACCTGTAAATGCTTGGTATCCAGGATTTTATCTGCGTTGCTTATACACTCCGCTAGCGTATCCAGGTAATTATTGATTAGAGCACGACTGTCAATAATTTCGTGTATGACTTTACGGAAAATCCAAAGTTCTTCATTAAAATGATGCTCCAGGATGTCGGCATGCTGCAAGGCGATAGCGGATTTCTGCAATTGAAATGCTGGCACAATGCACGAATCCAAGATTTCCAAAGAAGCCAGACAACTGCGCACAATGGTTTTAGTTTTGATATCCGGTGAAAAGGCTATGGCAAATACTCCAATTTGTAGAATACGATCAATATTGAGATCGAAATCATTAATAAGCTCATCCACCAAGGGATCATCCTCTCTTAGGGCACGTTTCAGCCTTTTGGCTGAAACTTCCTCGACATCTTTCAGGCTGGCGAATATTAAGCGTAGCAGAGCCTCATTGAGAAACGTTTCCAGGCCATAGAGGGCACGTTCTAGGGACAAAGACTCTAGTTTGCGTTCTCCTGGACTTTGTTTCTCTGTATTCTCTTCGAATTGCTGGCACTCGCTCAATAGCGTTTCACAGAGCGTTGTAAGAGCCTTCTGGTCGGCCTCCAAACACACATGGGCAAATGCTAGGGAATGCCTGACTATATGTTGGGCCAAGGTACCGATTTGATAGCTCACTGAAGCCCCAGAAACACTAAAGGTTCCATTGAGTGTTTGCTCTCTATAGCCTTCCAATTGATCCAGAGCCAAGTCCATCAATTCCACAAAAGTTTGATCCTCCAACTCGTTTGTGGCCTCATCCTCTGTTAGCTGCGTCAATGAATCGTGTAGCCGACGTAGACACCAATTGATACGATCCACAAAATGTTGACGAGTAATCAGATATGTTCCCAGTCCATCGGTACTCTCCTCGGCATGAATAATGCGCTCCAGTTGGGTGATGCAGGTGACAACTTGTGTGAGACATAGAAAAATGGTCTCCACATGTAGATTACGGCCACCATCCAGAGCATATCTGGGCGAATGTAACTTAAACTCGCTGGCAAACTTCAGAAATGTAGCGCAGAATTTATTCAACCAGGGAATATTTCCATTGTCACCCTTGGCTATCAGCTGGTTGCATTTGTTCAATTGATCCAATAACGTTTCCATGCTGACTGAAATGCTCAACTAAATGTTGTTTGGCTCAAAGATCAAATTATATATATGGGCAGCAGGTAAAGCGATGATGTGTCTAGGTACCTGATAGGGAAGAAAGACATCTGCTAATTTTATTGCACGACGGTTATAAACATGTTTTTAAATCTCTTGCCTTACCTGGCAAACGAACCGGATTTGGCATTTGCATAGTATACAAAGGTACAGTCAGGTCAGGAGCATTTGAAATCAGTGGAAAGTGAAGTACATCTCTGGGGTATGAAATTTGTATATCAGTGAATGGCACAAATCAATCAATTAAACCAAAGATAAGTGTTAAGAGGGCAGCAGCAGGTTCCAGTTGGCTGCACCTTGACGGTAGTTATAAGCTAAATGACCAAAAACAAAGTCAACTGGTTATTAGATCAGATCAGTTTTTATGTCCAACTGGGCACTCAAGAGTTCCGATTTTCCGGACAAGGGCAGTTTTATAAGTTAGGAAATTTTATGAACTGACTGCAAATAAAACAAATAAGAAAGTCGAACAAGCCCCCAAAGTTTATATATATTTTATAAATTTGTATTTATTTGGCGACCTTTCTAATTTTTAATTAGTGAGTTTAGCTGGCTCTAGGTCCGAAAAAATTTGTGTTTGTTGTGATTATTATACGGATTTTATTCTTAGATTTCTAACAGATGACATGCTGTCGATTATGAAATATAATAACAACAAATTCTAAATATTTATCTATTAATATGAAATAATGGATACTAAACAAAATGTTTCTTCTTTTGTCTCTTCGCAGTGAACCTCGCACCACGGATCAAGGCAGCGCCAAGGACGACGGATACTGATGCAGTTACAGTGTGTAAGAAATAAAAAACCAAACAAAATTAAATATATAATATACAGGGTTGTCCATATTCGACGGACCCATCTGGCAACGCCATAACTTTTGACAGAGATGTCAGATCGCTTAATGACATACCGCGTTTGAAGCGTCAGTCCAAGCTGATTTTTACCATGGAACAATACACGCCACGCGAGCGCTCTGAAATAGTTGAAATTTACATTCAACAGAACAAGTCAATTGTGAAAACTCAAAGTGCTTTTAAAAAATTAAAAAATGTATTAAAAATGTATGAATGGGACCGTAAATAAGCAAAATTGCCGTATTTACGCCACTGAAAATCCTCAGGAGATTCAAGAAGTGCCCTTTTCATGACGAAAAAGTCACAGTTTGGTGCGGCGTTAGTGCGAAAACGGTCATTGGGCCGTTTTTCTTCCAAAATGAAAATGGCCATGCTGTTACCATCAACCAGGAGCGTTATCGCGACATGATGACCAATTTTGTGATGCCAATTATTCGTCGAAAGCGTATGAGGCAGTTCTGGTTTCAACAAGACGGCGCTCCACCGCACACAAGTCGCATAACAATCGATTTTCTGAAGAAATTGTTTCCGGGCCGTTTGATGTCGAAAAGTGGTGATTTGGACTGGCCACCGCGTTCGCCCGATTTGACGCCGCCTGACTTCTTCTTGTGGGGATATTTGAAGTCAAAGGTTTACGTTAACAAGCCAAGGACCGTAGAAGAGCTCAAGGACAACATTCGTGAAGAAATAGCCGCTATTCCGGCCGAAATGTTGGCGAAATCGATGGAAAATGCTGCAAAAAGGGCACAATACGCCATCAACGCCAGAGGCGGCCATTTGAGAGATATCATATTCAAAAAATGATGTAAACAAATCTACTTGGAACAAATTAAATGATTAAGATTGCCAACCGCCAAATTTTTCTTTTTTTCTTTGATTTAAAAAAAAAAAAACATGGGTCCGTCGAATATGGGCAACCCTGTAGATTAACTCGAAACTAACGGAACCATTTTTTCTGGGTTAAATCCATTGAGAACTTTAAACGTGTTTTTCTCAAAATGGATTATTTTGAGTTATGCCAGTATTGACAATAAAAACAATAAAAAGCATATATCTATATAGGCGATTTACACCTCTTGGCTGGCGTGCTGCCTCCAATGTAAATGTAAAATTGGCTACATAGCTCCTCCAACGGGGCCAAGGCAAGCTTCTCTCAAGCTGCCTGCAATGACTGAGATTATTGACTAGTGGTAATCAGCCTTTTTGAGTTCCCTATAAAGCCTCGTTTTACCTTGACCTGATTCCCGCTGCAAGGACGCCTTTTCTTGTATTTGCCGCATTCCCGACTCCCGATATGATCTACGATCTCGAAGAGGAGGACAACACTATGACCCCTTTCCTTTTATCCGAAATTTCCCTTTTGTCTTGTGTTCACTCCTTATCCGTAATTCCCTTTTGATCCAATACCACTCATTCGATCGACCTACATACACAATACTACAAATTTTGAAAATTTTTTGGAAAAATTCAAATTAAACTTGATCTGCCTGGAAGTATAAGAAATATATGTCCCATACATGTCAAACATCTATCTCTTACCATCTCTGAGATCTAATTGTTCAAACGAGATTGTGCAGTAAAAGGCGCTACGAACTTTCGTTTGCTTATAACTTGACCATTGGAATAAACTTGATATGCCTGCAAGTATAGGGGGGACTAAGGAGATCAATTGAATTTTCTGGAAAATTGGTATCCAGTTGAGTTTCATTTAGATATTTGCAATCGATATTGAGTTGGATCGGATGAAAAACAAAAAAATTTCCTACAGCAGTCGAAACTTCTCGCGCAACTCTCGTATCCTCTTTTACGTATGCGTAGAAAGGAAAATAAAAAAAAATGAGAGAATAAGTGATTAGTTTGATATAGAGAAGCTATTCCCTGTCCAGTTCGAGGAAGGAAGCTACCTCTACTGGAGGGGACCATAAGTCTAGGGGCGTGAGATCAGTTTGGTTCGGGGGCAATAGGTGTTTGGTGTCATGTGGACTTAGGCCACATGTAGGACTCTGGGTTTATGCGGGCAAGATTGCTGCTAAGATGCCTACTTTTCCCCGATCGGAGTTGCCCGAGTGTAGCTCTGTTGTGTCTGGGGAGGGTCTTCTACTCTGGATCGATGGCCACCCATCGATCCCTCCCAGGACAACGTTGTCTTGGTAGGCTTCTATGGTGGAGGCAACCATGTAGGTATGTGCCTTCTTTTTGGCCTCAGCGGATGTTGTTGCTGTTACTGTGTCATTTCCCAAAAGTTGTTGAACCTTTGGGAGTTCAGTACTCAGATCTTAGCGAACTGCTTTGGGTCTCCTTGAAATGCGTTCCATGGTGCAGTCCTGATTTGGATGATACTCGCAGTGGCATCCGATGAGGAACTGCTAAGTTCTCACTTAGTCGGTTGTGTGGATCTCTGTCTCTTGGTGGAGATGGTGTGGATGGGTCGTAGTCGCAGAGCGGCGTTATGCGCAAGCTGAAGATTTCGCCATTGGGTGTCACCATATCAGAGCGGCATAGTTAAACATGGATCTTCCTATGTTTTTCGTATAAGTTATATCAGGTGCCGTGCCTTTGTGTTTGGCATTTGCCTTTCTTACCCATTTTTATCACAATTTCTAATGGCATTGCAATCGGTACAAATGGAAGTGAAATTACCCATTTTTTTATACTTTTATTTAACTCTGACAAAACCAAGTTGCTAATTACAACACACCGAAAATTTTCCAGAAACTATAAAAATCGTACTTTTGTTTTTAAAAAGTCCACAAACCCCTTTAATATTTTTTCCCCTTAAATTTTGTGTTTGTTTTTTTTTGGGGAACCAGCCCCCCTCTTTTGGGCGAATGAATCTGAATCATAAGTCAAAAACGGTTTTTTTATATGGATTTTTATGGGTTTTGTGGGAGGGCAATCTTTTGACTTAATATTTTTAGTACCTGCAATGCTCAAGTCCCCCCAAACTTTATTCAAAACAATAGTTTATGCTTCTCTTAACATTTAGTAATTTAGCTTGACTTGATAAATTAAGTAATTAATGGCTAAACTTAAAAAAAAAAATGTACTTTTTGTTTCTCATTCCACCGTTTCAATTCGTTGCTAACTGACGAACGTTAAGTAATTTCCTGCAGCCCTGCACTTATCGATATACAGCTAGCATTCATCGATAGGGTCATCGATAGAGTAACCCCAGCAGGGTTGCATTTTGCGCATTTTTTCCAGCATAGCTTCCTATTTGCCAACTGTATTTGTAATTAAAAGCAATTGGGCGTGCTTAAAGAATTCTTTGCATTCAGTAAATTCCGTAAATTTCTTTATCGAACTGTTTTGCGATTATTAAATAGTGCGGAACTAACCTGTGGGCCACACATACACACACGTACCATCCCTATAAAATACAAATACATACATACATGGTACATCCCTAGACAGAAGAAGCGCAGACTGTAAACATATTCCGGAAAAAAAGAATATTTTGAAAATTCTTGACCCTTCCAATGGATACATGCTTCTTTTGCGGCGCCGTGGAGCTGAACGGCTCGACCAGCTATGAGAAACTGTCGGCCAAGGTGCCCTCATCACAGAAGACAGTTTCGCTGGTGCTCACACACCTGGCCAACTGCATCAGCGCCTCGCTCAACCTGAAGCCGGAAACGAAAGTGTGTCCCCGCTGCTTTTACGAGCTGTCCGAGTATGACACCATCATGGTCAATCTAATGACCACGCAGAAAAAGCTCTCGAATCAATTGAAAGCCGCCTTGAAGTCGGAATTTGAAGTGCCGGAAACTTCCGAGGAATTGCTGTTGGAGGAGGAGATCTCGCAGCATGATCTCGAAGGCGAGGGCGATGACGAGGCGGAGGCACTGTTTATGGAGATAGTTAAGGGCGATGAGGATGATGAGGAGAATGATGATAACTCCGATGCGGATATTAAGCGGGAGTATGAGGATGAAGAAGAAGAATTCCTTTGCGAGGTGGAGGTCACCGATTCCAACGAGCAGCAGGTCAATGAGGAGGACCTAGATGAAATGGATGAGCGGCCGCGGAAGCGCATCAAGCAGGAGTGCAACACCTGCGGCAAAGTCTACAGTACCAGATATCAACTGCAGAAGCACATCAGCGAATCGCACTCCAAGCAGCACAGTCACGTGTGCCCCATCTGCGGCATAATACGGCGCGATGAGGAGTATCTGGAGTTGCACATGAATCTGCACGAGGGCAAGACGGAGAAGCAGTGCCGCTACTGCCCCAAAAGCTTCTCACGGCCCGTCAATACGCTGCGCCACATGCGTATGCACTGGGACAAGAAGAAATATCAGTGCGAGAAATGCGGCTTGCGCTTCTCCCAGGACAATTTGCTCTACAACCATCGGCTGCGTCACGAGGCCGAGGAGAATCCCATAATCTGCAGCATTTGCAATGTGTCCTTCAAGTCGCGCAAGACATTTAATCATCATACGCTCATCCACAAGGAGAACCGGCCGCGCCACTATTGCACAGTGTGCCCCAAATCCTTCACCGAACGCTACACCCTGAAGATGCACATGAAAACACACGAGGGTGATGTGGTCTATGGGGTGCGTGAAGAGGCACCGGCTGATGAGCAGCAGGTGGTCGAGGAGTTACATGTCGATGTGGATGAATCCGAACAGGCGGTGACGGTCATAATGTCTGATAATGATGAGAACAGTGGCTTCTGTTTAATATGCAACAGCAATTTTGATAACAAAAAGGAACTCGAACATCATTTGCAATTCGACCATGATGTGGTGTTGAAATAAACAAGAGGGTGGGAACAAGAGGAAATGAATTAACCATATGGATGAATAATTACGATACCCAAACTTGACAGATTATTATGTATGTATACATTATGTAATTTACAAATAATGCTAATGGATTTTAAGTTCTATATCAATTTAAAATAAATGATTGTGGAATTCCAATTCAATTTGTCTGGGGACGGGAGATTGTTTACACTAGAGATGAGCCCATAATTCGATGAACCATCATCACAACCATCTCCAATTGGAGATGGCGGTTTAGAAATTTATTTCAAAATTTGTTTTAGATATTGGAAAATTGTTTAGTATCTTTGTATGTTTAGTAATTCTTACATAGTAACCCTATCAACATTTACAATACAGGAGACCCATCCAAACCACAAATGCACAGCGGAGAAAATGTCACGCAGAAAAGCACCGGTGCAAAACGACCTGCGAGAAGAGATGCCAACCATTTTACTACTCATAGGAACAGAAGCAATCTGCGCGGAGCCCACTCTAGCATGGTCGCCAGAACCATCGCGGCCTATCAAGACAATATTGTCCCAGTAGGCACACCACCTCCCATAAACCCTGCCAAAGAGACCCTCCCTAAACACCAAAGGACAACTCTGGCCCAGCTTCGCTCCGGAAAAAGTAGCTTCCTAAAGCACTACATTGCCCGAAGAAACCCCGAAGTGGTCGATAATGCCCCAAATGCGGACTCACTCTACATGATACAAAGCATCTTTTCAACTGCCCCCTAGCACCCACTGATTAGGAGCAAAAAAAGTTTAAAAGGGTTCGGTTCAAAAAAGATGTTCTGTTTTATTTTTTTTTTTCAAGCTGCTGTAAATGTCAAGTTTGACATTTCCCACAATTTTTAAGCGTAGGAATAAAAACATCTATTCTAATATTCAAAAGGAACTAATAAAAAAACCTTATAAATGGTAAATAAAAGAATTAATTATTCTTTACCATGTTTATCTTCTGATCTTTGCTTTTGAGTTTTGGAAAAACTATCATTGTGAAGAACTTAACAATGTCGCATTTGTTGTATTAGCTGTTCCTGCGTCACAAGATTCAGTCTAGCGCACTTTTCCTACTCATATACAGTGCCGCTCAAATGAATAGGTTTGAAAAATCTTGCTCACATTTTTCCCTCTTTCTATCTTTTCTTTTTATATCGAACCTTCATTTGTTTAAAAAAGTAACGGGACAAATGCAACGGTAATTAGGAATTTTGCTTTCGTCGAGAAATTTGCTAAATGTAAGCTCTATTTTTGGCTCATCTGAAGAGGTTTGACACTTTTGACTTCACTTTTTCATTGACTGCGTGAATGAAAAGAGTTGAATTCTTTTGAATTCCAAAATTTAAAGCAACTACTATCAGTTTTTTGTAAAATGGGCCTTTAACCGATTTTAAAACTGTTCAAATAAAAGGCTATAATCATTCTGGTTTAAAACACTATAAAAAAGGCCAAGAAAATCGGTCGAAGTCAAAACGTTGTGACTAATTTTCTTCGTAATGAAGCTGACTATGGAAAAAAATGAATGGAGAAAAAATATGCAACAAAAGCATCGGAGAGGCAACTTATCCTACGAAATGCTTCAAATTCCCACCTTTCTGCTGGTAAAATTAGGGAAGAATGCGACGTAAATGCTAGTGTGGCCACTGTAAAACGAAGTATTCGAAGCGCCAAACACTTGAAGAGATTGAAAATAAAAAAAAAACCACCTCTCAACGATGCTCGAAAGGAAGCACGACTGCTATTTGCTCGAGAACACATGACGTGGAACAAGAAGTGGAAGACGGTGGTCTTCTCCGACGAAAAGAAGTTCAACCTCGATGGACCGGATGGCTATATTTACTATTTCCACGTTATGCGAAAGGAAGAATGTTTTTTAAGTCGTCGCCGTTCATGTGCAGTTGGAGTAATAGTGTGGGGAGCCATATTGTTTTATGGAACATGCGAGCTCCAGTTTGTCACCTCGAAGATGAACGCAAACGTGTACAAGACTGTGCTCCAAAAGGCTTCTCCCCAGTTTTCGGAGATTTATGGTCATATTCCATGGACGTACCAACATGACAACGCTCCCATCCATTCCGCTCGGGTTGTAAAACTGTGGATTAAAGATCAAAACGTCAAATTGCTCGAGTGGCCGCCTTACTCCCTGACGTTAACATCATCGAGAACATTTGGGGACTTTTGTCCAGGAGCGTATACGAAGTAGGAAAACAATTTAGTGACTCTGGGACCCTAGTTGAAGCAATTAAAAAAGCCTGTCAACAATTTCACAAAATGAAATTGAAAAATATTATGATTCCTTACCAAACCATGTATGTTTGAAATAATTAAGAACAAGGGTGGGCATACCAAATACTAAATTATACTAAAACAGTGTCCTTTATTTATTAAGTTACCCTGTGCCTTGAAATTTTGCTTTATAGACTTATGTTTAATAGTTTTTGTGGTCAAACCTATTCAGTTGAACCAAAAAATTGAGTTTTTTTGTTATGTTTTTCAAAAAATTATATAAAACAAAACTAACAGTACAGAAACTTTGCTATTTCACAAATGACTGATTTCTTTATACAACAAAATTTATTTCGCTCAAATCGGAGTGCTTGTTAAGGAGATACAACGTTTCAAACCTAAAAAAAAATCAAACCTATTCAGTGATTTGTTTTATACAGCGATAGAGTCAGTAATAATGAAAGATTGCTGGAAGACACACTAAAAATTAACTTATACCAAGTGTGTTAACTGGGGCTATAGAATTTCCTCCACTAATACAGAAGGGCAAAATGGGTGCTCACACATACACAAAGACTACTTCTGTCAATTTGGCGTTGTCTTTCTGCAATTGTGCTGCCTTTGAAATTCGAAAACATTCATTTCAATGGGCTCTGCTAACTTGCAGAATATAGGCAAAGCAAGCTTATAATAAAACCGGGAGGTTCCTGAAACAGTTGTACAGTCGACCATCCTTCTTGGTGTTGTGTGTGTGTGTGTCATGTTTTAAAAGTTATGAACAAACATAAATATACACCCCAACCCGACAGGATTATTTCCTAAATAAAATTTCAAATTGAAATTAGTCCTTAACTAATTTTTGGAGCCCTGTTTCATTATTATAAAGAAATAAGACGCCAATTTTTCAAATGATTTATTTGGTTCTTATTTAATTTTTCTTATATTTGTTAAATACAAAAATCGCATGATTTTGTATATCAAATTTTCATTATTTTATTGAAAAAATTAATTCAATTTTATCGCCGTAGGCGAAAATTTGAGACAAAAAAATTGCGCGATTTTTGCATTATAAACTCTTTACAACGCGCGTTAAAAATTTTTTTTTCAATTTTACCTCGAAATTAATTTCAGTTTGAGACAAGGCATTTATATTGGCCTAAATTGTTTTTTTACTTGTACAGCAATCGGACAAGCACCCCATTACCGTTTTCTATAAAATATAACTAGACACCGCAACCGATTCGTTGACAAAATTTGTGTGAAAAGTTTATGTATACAGTCTGTGTTTACGGAAACCGCTTGTGAAAAGTGAATTTTAATAAATTTTCGAAATATTGCTCGTTTTTGGATCCATAATATGGTAATTTGCACTTTTGAGAACCTTTCTATGTTTCGGGTGTAGAATTGAGTTTTTGAAAAAAATCGCACTGGACTTTGTTAATTTTTGTTGGTCCACCTCAGAAACACTGAAACATTTAATGATTCAACCTCTTTGCTCTATCACAGAGTCTGTCCCGCGTTTTGAACATTTTTCAGACGGTCAAAGGCATTTGTGCACAACCAAAAAATTGTTTGAAAATTATTCAGGAAATGAAGTGCAGTTGAATTCTAGAGGTAACTCCAAAATTGTAATACTATCCAAAAACGAGAAAGGCAAAGCTAACTTCGTCTGTACCGAAGTTTTGATACACTTGAAATAGCTTGTCACAACGGTTAGCGGCTTCGACCAAACTTCGCAAATCACCTTCAAAACATGACATATTATCCATGACCGTGCTTGAGAGCGATAATATGGAGAACAAACCAGTTTATCTCACTAAAACCCATTTTTCGAACGAACATTTGTATGGCAGCTACAAGAAGTAGTCGGTCGTTCCGATATTAACGCAGCAAAAAGAAGACTCTATGCAAAGTTTCAGCTCGATAGCTCCAAAACTGAGGGACTAGTTCGCGTAGAAACAGACGGACGGACGGACAAAGCTTAATAACACTTTTCAAGTGTATAAAAAAGTATGAAAGTAGAGCCTTTGTTTTCCCTTTGAAATGTACTTGAAAAATCCTTCGTACCCCACTGTGAACGGTCAATCTGACTTCATAGTATCGGAGGAGACCTTCACGGAATACAGCCGACAACAAATGCCAATAGATGTCAGCGCACATTCCTGCAGGAAGATTCCCGAGGATTTGCCCTTGCTTCACAACAGAAACAACGGAGAAGGCTAAGCTAGGGGACTCACTCAGAGCCGTAAATTCTGCATATCCCTGAATCGAAGAGGCAAATTGTGATATCTCCAGGAAAATCGGAAAAAATGCTGGTTGATTTGGGTTCTGCCACACTTTGGAAAATAACCAAAAGTTTGACAGCACGGCCCAGGCGGCGAGATCTCACCGCTTTGCGTGGAGAGCCACAGAATGATGCGCCAAAGTGAACAATAGGCAATTTGGGGAACATCCGGAAAATTCCGAAAAAGCCCAAAAATCAGTTGTTGTGTTATGACCCTGAAAGCCTGCATTTCACCAAGGAGCAAGCACAAGTTGCTATTAAAGATGCCAAAACCTCCAAAGCCCTTGGATGATATTGCGACCATCATGATAAAAAAACTTGTTCCACTGGGAATGGGTTATCTAACCACCCTTTTTAACCTCTCCTCCCTTGTCATTCCAGACATATGGCAGACAGGAAAGATCATCCCAGCGTCGAAACATAGGAAGCCACCGGAGCTAGGCACTTCCTACAGGCCAATCAAACTGCTGGCACCGGAAGTAATCCTGCCCTTACTGCAAGAAAATCTATCTCTAGCAGATCACCAACATGGGTTCCGAATAGGTATAAGCACCAGCAGCTGGCTGACTAAGGAGCCCACCTAAGCACGCAGTCCGGTCAACCATGCGAAGCTGCTCCAGGTCGTTGAGAATACAGAGATACCGAATACCGCTTAAAGCGCATTAGCGCTGAAGTAAAGGACATATGGATAAAATGTGGCTTGTCTCTTTCACTATTTTAATCTTACGATCTTTATCTGGCTTGAGACTAGATTTGCTTTTCTTGGCGCCAGTATTAAACCTTAAAATATCGAATTTTGGACTTTTATTTTTTGCGCCCTGAGGAACAAAAATTTAAAAAAAATAAAATGTTCAGTTAATGTACATACGGATCAACCCGGCCAGCTGTAACAACTACAACATTTATAATATAAATTTGGATTAGCAGCCAATACAAAGGAGATAGAATAGCTTTTTTTTAATCTCGTAGAGGTATTTCGTTGCCCTCAAGAATTCTTTGTCTTGTGTCCTAAGAAGCTAGAGTCTGCTATAAGTCAGCACATTGCCAATGCCTCCTGGATTTGCCAGTGTGCATGCAAATCAATCCGTAAAGGTCATACGAACATATCCGGTTGGGCTCCGAAGACGCCTAAACTGAGCGTTGGTACCATTTAAGGCAGACTATAGTTTATCCCAACAATTTGACCTACTATAAGTGCTCCCTTAGCTCACTCTATTATTACCAAACTGCAGTTTCTCCATTAAACTGACAGAGCTCACATAAACTATGAAAATTTGTTGAAATCCTTCGAATTTCGTAAAACTTCACAGCTGAAGGCACAAACAAACAGATCAAATAATGATTCCCGTAACTCAAATCCATTTCGCATTGTCACATCATCCATTTCGTTTAATCAAATAATAAGAAACACTTTTAACGTTTTCACATCTCTTTTGGTTGTTGTTATTTCCGACGACGTTACAAATAAAAAATTCGACAATGCGAACTTGTTTTGCTTATGCTTATTCATTCTCCTGAGAGCGCAGACGACCATTGGGATTTGTTAGGCGGACCGACAGTTGCTTGGCACGCTCAACAATCTCTTTGCGCTTCTTTGAGGATACACCATGGGCAATCTCACCGCAATAGACACGGTTCTGCATCAGCAGCACCTCCAATTCACGCACATTGTGCACCAGGAATTTCTTGAAGCCAGTGGGCAGCATGTGGCGGGTGCGCTTGTTGGAGCCATAACCAATGTTGGGCATCAGATATTGACCCTTGAAGCGACGACGTACTCTGTTGTCAATACCCTTGGGTTTGCGCCATTTGTGCTGCAAGAGAAGAGCAAAACCAAATTAGTTGTTTGTGTGTGTTGTGCGGAGCCGCTCACAAAACTCACCGACAACTTAGCATAACGATCCGACTGGTGACGGATGAAGTGCTTGGTGCGCTTCTTAACGATCTTGGGCCTATATGCTGGGCGAATAGTCATTTTGGAGCTGCAATTGGTTTAAAAAGAGAACACAAATTAGCAAATTTCACATGTTGTTTGGTGGCTGGGTTTTTGTTGTTTCAAGTTTGAGGTTATGTTTTCCACAGGTTTGACACGTGAAAACAGGCAGCAGGCGTAGATTCCATCTGAAGTGACGTGACTCTTGACGCATGCAGTAGGACGATGACTTTTATTTTATTATGTCCATTTCATTAAAAATTTGTGAATTAATTAATATTTACTTTCGTACATTGCTACTCACGTTGATGACAGCTCAGCGGAAAAGAAAAGGAAGATGGAGATGTAGAGATGGGTAATATTTTTATAACAGTTACTTATAGCGGGTACTTGAATGCAGCAGTCGCTCGTGATATAAAGTAGCAGTTACTGTGGAGGCAGTCACATTCCAAAAAATGACAATAACAATTGAGATAAAGCAAAACTTTAATATGTGTACAAGAAATTAAATGTATTCCATATGGTTTTGTGCATTATTCAGCACTCAAATTCATCTTGTAAGACTGGAGGCGACACCGAGCATTTTATCCCATCTGTAACCAAATTCGGTACCTTTTACTGGCATATTAAGCATTGTAGTTTTGCAATATACTTGTCTCTCTCTCTCTCTCTCTAACACTTAGTTATGCCTTACTTCGGACCCCGGTGGCTATGGCTGGCCGGCTCTGAAAGATCACGATATTTAGTATCAAAGGGGTATTTTGAAATTCGAATCGGGCTTCATCTAAGAAAAAATATCAAGATAATATTATTGCGTTCATATATTTAATAGGAAATAGTATCCCTTTGATAGGAAAAATGATAGGACTGATGTTTAGTCTTATATTTTCTGTGTTATAATTTTCCAGAGAAGAGTAGCAGTCACCGTGAGTCACAGTTTAGTGTGAATGGACCTTCATCAAGTCCGGCTATCGCTATCAAACTATCGACTATCGGTTGATAGTGCGACCATGTTCGACTATTTTTGAGATTTTCTTGTCAACAAACCCCTCACCACCCTCGCACACCAACGACAGCTGCAACAACAACACTTCTCTCTAGTTCTTTTATTATATAATTAACAAAATTAGTAGTAATTAACAAAATTCAATGTGAATGCACAACCAAAACAAACGAGGCACAAATCCAAAGTGTGTGCTTGCTATCCACCCCACCCCCAAAAACGATGGTCACAAGTTAGCATCCGCAACTGAAGCAATATGAAGGACGATGATGGTCCGGATCTTGACCCAGCCACGGCAACAACAACCACCAACTTATCCAATTCTGGCAGGCCTGGGAGCATCTTCACCGAACGCTTCTTTGGCTCTTTCCAGTGGGAGGAGTTTGCCTGTGGTTGTGGTTCTGCTTTTGTCAATATCTGCGTCACATATCCCATCTACAAAATCATTTTCCGCCAAATGCTCCATGGCGTCGCAATCACTTCTGCCTTTGGCCAGCTGCGCCATGAAGGATTGGGATTCCTGTATCGTGGCATGTTGCCACCGCTGCTACAAAAAACCATCTCTTTGTCCATAATGTTTGGCGTATTTGATGGTACTCGTAGATATTTGGTAGATGATTATGGTCTGAATGACTATGGAGCCAAAGTATTTGCTGGCGTTGTGGCCGGCAGTGTGGAATCGATGCTACTGCCCTTTGAACGTGTACAAACGGTTTTGGCCGACTCGAAATTTCATCGATTTTTTTCAAACACAACAAGTGCGTTTCGGTGAGTCAAGAACTAAGCTAGTTGGGTGTAAAACGAACATTAAATTGTTGAACTTTTGTTATTCACAGATATATTGTAACCAATTATGGAGTTCGTGAGCTATACAGAGGCATTGAGCCGGTATTCTGGCGCAACGGCATGTCCAACGCATTGTTCTTTATGCTTAGGGAAGAGGCCAGTATTCGATTACCAAAGAGGGTAAGTGTTACAGAATTTGACGGACAATTCAGGTCGATTAAGATAAGACGACTTTTATTCAGAGGTCTGGAATAATTCTCAACACTTAATTTCAAAATGATTCTCACTGTTCGACACATGAGACATGATCTTCTGGTAGGCCTGCATTTCTCCATGAAATTCTATGAATTTGACAAGCTATTCAAATTTAAAACATAACAAAAAGCAGGACTACTAGAGTATCATGTGACGAACAGTGTGAAGGCAGCCTAACAGAAAAACAAAAGTAAATACAGATAAGTGAAATTTTTCTACGGTGAACATTTAATTTAAGCTTGGGAGCAGCCCTACAACAAAAACAGACAAAACCAACCTTATCAGCTAGAATAGAGTCGACAATGGAGACACACACTGAATATGTTTTGTTTTTGCAGACATCTGCTTCAGTGCCATGCTGTTCTCGATCGCGCACACTGTACCTGTTGCGCCCAGCTGACACCTTGCGTCGATACGCATCCATTTAGTTGTTTAAACTTACATTTATGTGAAGCAATTGCACTTGTTGCAACGTATGCTTGCGCGTGTCGGCGCCTCGAAGCGAGACAATTTTCTTAAGCGTCTGAATGACGCCTGCTGACAAAAAATAACTCTTAGATCAATCGGAGCAGGGTCATCCATAAAATATATCGCGGCTAGTATTGTCATAATCATAGTTTTGTAGTTATGTGTGGTCATTAGACCGTACGTGCCTTATATGAAAAGTAATTTTTTGTCTAGTTCTTTGCACAACATGGCTCAAAAAATTCTGTATATTTTATAGAAAATTTATCCAAAATCCAAAATCAGATATATTGCGGTTTGATGGCCTCGAGAAGGCTTTAAAAGTTCAAATTTCCCCTTAATTTTGTTTTTGAGCTGCTAGAAACGTCATAGTAGGCGGACAAAAATTTTGTGAAAATTGTAAAAAAAAATTATTTCAACATGCCCTCCAATTGATTCAGCAACACGGCACCAAATTGATGATTATTGCTGATTATGGCATATCCCTCTTGCCTTCAAACTACACGAAATATGTATTGTAAGGGAAAAAATTAATGGTATATTCAACAATGCACTTGTACATTATATAAACAGTGTTTACTAAAAATTTAGTTATTTAAGGCCTATACTCAGATGAGATATATTTTTAATTTGGTACGATATTTCACATGAATAGAAACAATTTCATACAATTAAGATGCCTTTTCAAACGTATTCAGATTTCAAAGCTGTACAAATTTGTTTCTATTCATGTGAAATATCGTACCAAACTAAAAATTTATCTTATCTGAGTATAGGCCTTTGTAATAAAAAATGTGAAGGTTTTACTGAGAATTGAACTCGGTTCACCGGATTCAAAGTCCTGAGTGCTTATCATAACACCATTGAACATATAATTTAACATGAACTATTTAATTTATTTGTTCGACACTTTTGTAAAAGGTCTATGTCTACATTGACAACTCAAAGATAAATTAAGGAGAAATTGGAACTTTTAAAGCCTTCTCGAGGCCATCGAACCTCAATATATCTAATTTTGGATTTTTGATAAATTTTCTATAAAATATACTGAATTTTTTGAGCCATGTTGTGCAAAGATCGTCACATGTTGAAAATCGTATGGAGAAAAGTCCGGTCTAGTGCTCATATATACTCAAAAGGCATTTAATTTGATTTCTGGAGGCTTGCATTTTAACTAGTGTTAGTTCTTTTTGGTCGTTTTAAAGGATTTAAAGCAGGGTTTGTCAAGAAAAGCGACGGCCAACGACTGAAAAGCAATTTGCGCTCTTGGCACAAACCTCGGCATGCGTTCGACTCGTGTGGGTGTGAATAGCGAAATGCGGTACCTGCGGGCCAGGCGTGGGCTTCGCTGATTTAAAGTTTCATCAGACTCGGTAAAGTGGCTTGAAACATTCTTAACGCATTTTTTTATATTCTTTACCATCGGTCATCCATGGTATTTTATCGCGGTTCGGTATCTGTATTACCGGTTCTATGGAGATCCTTGAGCTAGACATACCCAGATGCTCTGGGACCTAAATTTAATGATCGCCATCCGATATTACCAACCCCTGGTAGAATCAATATACAGCTGATTACTATGTAGATATGTCTTAAAGGTACGAACATTATACCTAAGCAATTGCGTAAGATATGAGGAATTTTCGATCTGCGGGAAAGGCAAATAAAGTGAAAATTTAGTGAAAATTTAAAGCCCAGAATCTAATAGACTGAAAGAAGCTCAGCTATTCAATCCAAATATGTATTTAATTTTAATTTGTAAGGGAAGTTCAATTTGTAGTTACAGTGTTCAAAATGTTATTGATTTCGTGTGTCCAAATGTAAAATATTCAAAATGTAAAATAACATGTTTTTTATAGTGTTTACAATGTAAGTGCTTAAAAACACTTGTAATTTTGAACTGTTCAAAATGCCTAGTGTTAATTGTCAGTGTTCGTTATTCTGACATAAGTTGTACAAAACACTGTTCAAAACATGTATAAAGTTAAACAAACATGTTATCTCTATAAATATAAAAGAGAGTGTCCTGACTGATTCACTGATTGGAATTATGCTAAGTTAATTAGACATCGGATTTTAGGTTTTTTTTTGTTTTTGGTCTAAAAAAATTCAAAATTTTGGCATTGGGCTAATAAAAATATTTAAAATTTTTTAAGATGATCATATCAAAAATATGCTTTTTTAGGTAAAAAGCATATGCTAAAATAGGTTCGAAATAGGTCAAAATATGTTAAAATAGGTTAAAATATGTCAAAATATGCTCTTCTCAAAATACCACTAAAAATTCCGTACTTATGTTTAGAACGCAATAAATACTAAACTCGAGAAGGTACTATACACAGGCAGGCTCTGTAAATGCCTCATAGCGTACTATTCAAAGCACAATTACGGTAAATGGTTTGAATTGTATTGTACTTCCGTTTTCTCGTACGGTAGGAGTCGAATAGTAGTGACCGCAAAAGGCAGTACCGAATTTTGTGAGTGTGTTCAGTTCACATACGAGCAAAAAGTGATTCGGGGGCGCGAACCTTATAATAAAAATATTATGAAATTTCGGTTTTTGCTTAGCATCTGGCAGACTCCTACACTTAGTTGCAAGCGAAAATAATGGAGCTGATGACGTTTCGGATTTTTTCTTCTCGATCATTTTTCCTCTTCACCATTGGTCATCCATGGTATCGCGGATCGGTAAGATAACAATCATAGCCTTGCAGTTGCTTGTGGTATTTAAAAGCAATTTTTTAAGGAATTATTGATTAAACTACCATGGAGAGCCTAAGCTAAAAAGTGTGCTAATGCAATAGTTATGAAATGATTTTCAACTTAATTGGTATTTTAATATGGTGCAATACTGCTACTAGTCCTCTTCTTTTCGCATTTCGCAATTTAATGATTTGTCAATCACGATAAAGTGATTTTAAATACAATTCTTCTTTTTCGTCCTTCCTTTTCCATTATCTAAGCTCTATCGTTCCTTTCAGAGTGTAACATACCTACTCCAAGGTCCAAACCAAAAATTCCTTTGCACCGAGCGTTCCTAACCGAAACGGATTTGCTCGCCCGCGTGGTGAACACAAAAAATTGGGACCTTCTTTTCTTTCGGTCGGTGCGCTACGAAGCATTTACCGTACTTGCTATGTTCGTTACTTTCGTTTTTAACCATGAATAAAAGGCATATTTTTATGTGCAGACGCCTACTTGGTAGCATATATTTTTTCTCTAAATATGTAAAAGCATATGACATATTCCAAAATAGGTCGAAATAGGTTAAAATATGTTAGCATATTCTCAAATATGCTTTTAGGTCGAAGATATGCAAATATGTCAAATATGCAAAACGCATGAGGATTTAAATTATTCTACTTTTCATGAAACAAATTTGTATGCAATCAGAAATTTTTGGACCGCAATAATGAAAATATGTTTTCACAAATTTTTTTTTTTTTTAGTATGATTTTTTTTTTTAAAATTTAATTTTTTTATTATATATAATTATTATAATTTTTATTTTATGGTTTTTTTTATTTCATTCGAGTGAATTTAAAAGTAAAACGATTGTAATTCCGAATCGTTTTTATTTGATGTTCCCGTTTCGAGAGAGAAAGAAATCAATTTTCTTTTCGAATGAAAGTTCGAGTCGTTTTCGAACTATAACTCAGCTGAATGGTAACATGAACAATTTCGATCAACACTGCGCATTCGCTGATGCAGAATTGCGAACAGCTCAGTTTCATTTCGATCGTTTTTGCTTTCGGCTACATGCAATATCTGGGGTACAACTATGAAAAAATTAATTTTAAATCAAACTGAATGCCCAATATTTCTATGGTTACTTTAAAATCTTCTCAATATATGACTTATTAACATACTAATATTTGATAGTTGAAAAATATAACCGTTGATATGAAAATTGTCAATTACTTTTCATTTCACTAACTCAAAGACAAAACTTTTAAAACCGAATAATTTGATCGTTTTTTGGAAACGGGAACAGCTATCAATTTCGATTCCACATGATTTGATTGAAATCGAGAATAGGCCTGATAATAAAATATAGGAAACGTGACTTTCAAATTTTGGAAAATCTTCCCCCTAAGTCGGGAAAATTCCCGGAAAAATGTCGTATGAAATTTTTTTGTTTGGTCCATCTATTTCTGTGGTGAGTCCATTTTTAGGAACCGGTCGGATTGGAGGTCTATATCATATACCTGCCAAAGGAACAATCGGTCGAAAAACTAGACTTGGTGAGAAATACTTTCTTAGATTCGATGGAAACGTCTCCAAGCAATTATAAGTTTGCTCCCGGTTCGCGTTGTTGCGCCTCCGCTTGAATTTTACGCACAAAACGAAGAAGTGATTCTTGCTTAACAATTGCCATCCGTAAAATCTTCATGATAATCTAAACTCAATTTAAGCTTTTGCAAATTACGCGATTTCTTCACCCTTTATCTACTCACCTGTGTGCATAATAATCTAAACTCATACGAAAATTGAGTAATTTACGCCATGTACACTAGACTGAACATTAAACTGAACATAATCATATGAGTGTACAATTGGCAATGTTACACTTCCTCCATACCAAATCAACGACCCCCCTCCCGCCCCGCCCCCACTAATCATATGAGTGTACAATGTACACTTCCTATTTACCCGTATATTTACCTTTCTATTTACCCGTCTGTTTAACAGTCTTTACAATCTATACTCTTATATGAATTTTGCACTTTTGCAGACGTTTTGAACAGTTCAATCTATACCTTCTATTTACCCGAATATTTACCCGACTCCATGACAATCTAAATTCAAAATAACATTTTGCAAATTTCACGAGTTTTTTGGACCGATTGGATTACATCCCCTATTTACCCGTCTAGAGTTGCCAACTATCAAATCTTTATAAAAATCTTAACTTATAAATTTTTTTTGCGAATTTCGCTTTTTTTTGTCAGCTAGTTGATAATCTGGAATTTAATATTCAAAATATAAGGGGAAATTTGATAATTTGTTCAGATTACAAGGAAGATTTAGGGTGTTAGGGGCAAGGTCAGTGGCACGAACAACCAAGTATTTTTATTAATTTATTTTATCAATAAATTTTATTTATTTTACTAAAGTAACAATTCTACATCATTATGTACAGCTTGATTTAATGCAAATTTGAAAGTAAAATATTAATTATATAAAAATTTAGTGCAATCTACTTTCTTATTTTTTGTTTTGAAAAACCTGAAGCGAACTCGATCTGATCTCAAAAAACTGGGTATAAGGTGTGGCTACCTGATGCCTCTAGTTTTACAATTTATTGAACCCGTTTTCAGAACTTTTCGAGTGTCGAACTTTGTACTATAAATAAAATTTTGAAATTTCATCGAAAACTAACTGAAATTTTCATTTTAATTTTTTCCTTCAGAAATCGGTGTCCACCAGAACTGCACAAGAATTTATGGCCGGTGCCGTGATTGGAGCCAGCATCAGCACATTATTTTATCCACTCAATGTGATCAAAGTGTCGCTACAGAGCGACATGGGTCATCGTTCGGAGGGCAGTTGGCAGGCCTGCAAAAGAATTTATCGTGAACGGGATAGTCGCATAGGTAATTTCTATCGCGGCTGTGCCTTCAATACAGGTCGTTCGTTCATCAGTTGGGGCATCATGAATACAGCCTACGAGAACCTGAAAAAACTGATGCATCAACAGCCTCAAAGACCTAAGCCGGCGGCGTTATCCAATGGCAAATAAATTGTATTAAGTAAAACCTAACTAAGCTGAATGTACACACAAAGATAATGTTTCCTTCTGCCTTTAGCTAGCAAATTCTCTATTTTTTAAGTCTCATTTAAGCTGTTTTCTGTTGAGAATGCTGAGAGTCAGTGGAAGACAATACACAAGGTATGTACAGATGTAGGAAAAACGGATGGAACCGCAATGACATGCCAAGTACAACACAATAATGTGAGCATTTAAATAAAAAAAAAACCAACCTACAGAAGTTTAGTTAATTAACAACTTACAGATATAAACGACAACTATTGTATATACTTACTCAATTATATTTAGATTATAGAACATTGTAATTAAATTAAATTGTGTTGTCTATATACATATGTATCTATGTATGTACGCGTTCTAGTGACTTTTTGTGATTCAATTGAAATTAAAAACCCAAAACTAAAACATTCGAATACAATTTATTCATAGTTAATGGCTAATGTACACTCCAGTGTTGGGGTGTGTTCTGCTTCAATTGCTCTTTGTTCAGTTGTTCTGCAAGTTACTTACTTGAAGAGTGGGAAACAGAGAAATTTCAGCAACTAACCAAAAAAGAAGTGATTAAAGTGAACAACTTAACCATAAATAGTCAGCAATTGACCCCACACTAGTCCAAGCAAATCACATATAAGTCGATTTTTTAAACCTAATTCCTTATGACTTAACGTTTCTTGAGAGAGCTGCGATATCTTCGATAAATATCCTCCACGTCTCTGTACTCGGGCTCCAGAATATCCGGAATTTCCTTATCCAAAAAGGCAAAGTAAATCATTTCCACCGAACAATGGCCATGCAATTGCTGCTCATAGGAACGCAACTGCTGAAAGAATCCCAAACGTATGGATTGTACATACTTGCATCTCGTAAACTCATGCCTACATCTTTCATCATAAGCCAGACAAAAAAAAGCCGAGCGACTCACATTAAGCACACAATGCACACTGGTCCCAATGTCAAAAATTTTGGCAGAAATTATAAAAATGTAGTTACAGACCTGAAACTTGTTAGCCTGAGAAAAAATTTAGACCGAACGGACCACGCCCTTTCTGCCTCCCCATAAATGCCAATGTCTTTGATATAATACAATACAATGAATTTTAAAATACTTCCCATAAATCTTAAATGGTAAAAAATAATTATTTTAATAAACAAACTATTAAATCCCCACCCCAACCCCCTTAGCCCCGTCCCGACCGCCCAAACACATTTATTTATATGCAAGTTATTCAACTACAACTACATTCAAAGGGTGATGAGCATGCCAGACAGTAGACTTCCAAAAATAGTAACAAGTTATCTCATTGAGAATAGGCTCCAGTTTTTCCAAGAGTGGGAAAGGATAGGCAGTGAGCTAGATGTTCCCATTAACTTGTCAGACCTCATTACGTGGAAAAACTCGCGTACAGAGATTATCCAAAAAATGTACGATTCAACGAGGACTTCGTATATATCTCTGACGGAACAAAGCACTACCCGAACGAGCTATAGAAAACTACATTTAAGCCTAGGAGATAAAATCTATGTTAGCTATGAAAATACACTGCATCATATCAGCTTAATATGTCGCGCTCGCTCGGAAATGTTACCACTGAATTATAAGCACAACATGGGAACGTCAAACACGCAGTGCACCTTATGCAACCTTGGAGCTGTCGAAGCTGGATATTGAAGAAGTAAACGACGAATGGTTAAATGGAAAAGACTGGAAGACACTCGCGAGCTTTATATGCCATGCTCCCAAATATATAGAGGGCAAATATTAACAGAATATTTCTAAATGACACTCATATATAATATCTTAAATATCTTTTAATAACAACAATCTGGCTGACGGCTATAGCCATTGCCACACTTATAAATTAACTACACTATTTATTAAAGAACCTTGTTATCTTTATGTATAATAAAACCAACCTACCTATCTACCTACCTATATGCAAGTTATTTAAGCATCAATTTTACTTTTTATTTCATTCATTATTTAGTTCATCAATTTCCACATCTAAATAAAGAGAATGTGCATTAATGTGTGACCAAGTTATCTTCAGTATCGCCGTCATCCACATTCAGATAATTATTTAAGCAATTGACATTTGAAAGCCTTTAAAGGTAAATAACAATAACATTTCGTTTCATTTTCATCATGATCTGCTGAAACCGTGGCAGCGCTTTAAGCGAGAACTTCCTTCAATATAGCATAAGAATTCTTAAGCAAAGTCATCTGGTTGAAGTTGAATTTTCAATCGAGATGCAAGTCAACTTTGATGCTGCATTTTAAATCTGGAGACCATCCGATAGCATTTGCTTTAATTTTGTTTTCTTTTTTATCGACTCCTCCTTGTGTTTTGTGAGTTTCCTGCTACTTTTCTGCAGCACAAAATTAGTTAAGGTTACGGTTTGGCGACCATTTGCAAGCCAAATCTTAAACCTTTCGCCTTGACTCAAATAAATGTTGTCCGAACAAAGTCGATTTTTTGCAATAGGGGCAAAAAGGGGTCTAAAAGATTAATGTCCTCGCATTATAGAAGAATAATATAGTGTTAATAGTTAGGTCAATCCACGTCAATCCAACAAACTTTTAGTCCATGGAACACAACAATTGCCAAAAACATCACTTTACAAAAACACATATAAACATAGACAAATCACTTAAAACAAGGAATGCATGATCACAGCCAGCATTTCAAATTTTTGATCATATTCGATTCTTTTTCGACTCCTCTTACTGATTAAAATAGTCACAAGTGGCTCGTTTTCCGATCCGAAAGACCTTTCTCGGGAGAAAATGGTACCCTAGCCGCGACTCTTCCGAAAGAGTCTTTTATGACTCTTCTAAAGGAGTCATTTATGACTTGCCCTTCCGAATCATTTTCGAGTCGTATTACCTATCAGTTTCGACTCGAGTCCAAAAACAATCATTATTCAATCACCCGCGCGATCAATTTTCGATTGCTTTAAGTTTTGTTAGTCTTATTTCAATGAATCACATTTTAAGCATATGCACGATTCATTTTCGAATCTTCTTTTTAATCACCAATCTCTTTTTAATCAGCAAGGCGACTCGAAAAAGACTCCTCAAAGTGATTTTCGTAAAAACGATCTTCCAAATGCTGACTGGGATAACACTTATAAAATACATACCTTTAACTTTGTTTTCCATTTTGATTTACTTGAATAATCGACATAGATTTTTATTAAATACTGATTTCAAATATGCTCTTATGTGCAAGGCAAACACAGTAAAATTTTGTGTAAACAAACAGCTGACTTTCAGAGCTGCCTAAATTCGGTGTGCTTCAATTTCAATCGTACCAATATGATTATTAACTGCCCTGGATAAACTCTATTGGAATAAAAAATTGAACTTCTGCCAAAATGGCATTTGGACCAGTGTGCAATGTACCAAAGAGCTACCTCCGTAAAGACAAATTCCTTGAGATTGAGTTTATCCATGTAAATCTTCATACCTGTTGAGGATTACATATTAATCAAAACTGTGTATACCCTAAACCCCCTTTAAACATGCTTTTGTCAAATAGTAATTCTCCAGAAGCGCAAAAAGGAAAATTGTAGTATCTACAGGGTTTGTCCGGAAAGTAATAGAACTGAGTCGATTTAAAAAAAATTGATTGAGCCAATCTTTACAATTCTTTAAAAACTTTTAAAATAGGCTCCTTCCGCGTCAATGCAGCGCTGCCAGCGCGATTACCAAGCATTGAAGGCGTTATGGAAGGCATTCTCCGGAGTATCCTTGAGAGCCGCGGTGCATGCTGCTTGGATCTCATCTGTAGTCTCAAAATGCTTGCCTTTCATCGGCCTTTTCAGGCGAGGAAACAAAAAAAAGTCCGGGGGTTCACATCTGGGTTGTAGGGTGGCTCCGGAAGCGTTGGGATGTCGGCCTTGGGTAGGCCGCACACCTTGCCCATGTTCAAATGCTCCGTCACAACAGATTTTGGTAAATTTAACATCTGGGGAATTAAAGAAATACTTAGTCGACGGTCTGAGTTCAAAACTTTGCGCACACGAGTCACATTGTCGGTGTTTGTCGAAGTCGTAGGTCTTTTTCCTCTTCTCCTTCAAAAAGGCCTGTTGCCACCGAAGCACACCACTTCTTTGCTAAAGCAACATCTGGGTAAGCCTGCTTGATCATATCAAACGTCTCTTTCGCAGATTTACCGAGTTTCAAACAGAATTTAATCGCGTACCTCTTGCCGGCTTGCTCCACTCAAAGAAACGCGTCGCGCACGCGTGCACACAGGTGCTCGGTGACAACTGACCAGCCGCTCGTTCGTTAGCTAGGAACGCCCTCTACCGAATCCAGTCGGTGCGGGTACGCTCCGAAGTACAGTAGCGACGGAAGAAGCCGTGAACAAGAAGCTATGGATAATCTACTTAGAGTGAGATCCCAACAATAAGAAGTCACAACTAAGATAAACTTAATAGCCTTAAAAAACTTTCAAAGTAAAAGAATATACAGACACGATATCGATCCCCATTTCGCAGGGAACTCAGAAGGCACCAAACATCGGGACACGGATCGAGGATCCAAAGCCACAATCCACCTATACAAAAGGAAATCAAGTTTCAGTGAACCAGGGAAAGTATCATTACAGCATATACGCCTTCTAGTGAATTCTTGCGATTCAATTGAAATTAAAAACCGAAAACTAAAGCATACTAATACAATTTATTCATAGTTCAGCATTGAAGCCTTATAGCTAATGTACACTCCAGTGTTGGGCTGTGTTCTGCTTCAATTGCTCTTTATTGTTCAGTTCTTCTACTATTTCTTTACTTAAAAAACTTATCAAACAGTGTGAAAATGAGAGATTTCAGCAACTAATAAAAAAAAGGTTGTTTAAAGTGAACAACTGAACCATAAAGAGTCAGCAATTGACCCCACACTAGTGCAAGCATATCACATATAAATCGAATTTCTTAAACCTAATTCCTTAAAGAAACTTAACGCTTCTTTAAAGAGCTGCGATATCTTTGATAAAATTCCTCCATGGCTCTGTACTCGGGCTCCAGAATATCCGGAATTTCCTTATCCAAGGAGGCAAAGTAAATCATTTCCACCGAACAATGGCCATGCAATTGCTGCTCATAGGAACGCAACTGCTGGAAGAATCCCGAATTGGGTCTCACTTGTGGACGTATGGACTGTACATGCTTGTAGGCTTCACGTAGACTCAAGCCAACATGTTTCATCAGATAAGCCAGACAAAGTGAGGCCGAGCGACTCACACCAGCCACACAGTGTACCAAGGAGCTACCTCCATTGAGGCGCACCTCTTCAATTAAATCGGCCACCTCATCGAAATGTTTCGACAAATCCACCTCCGAACGATCCTGGGCATTAATGCGTAAATAGAGAGGATTGGTTAGGCTGGAGAGTGGAGTATCGGGTAGTTCTGGTGCCACATTAATAATGCAGCTCACTCCCAGTTTGTCCATATAGGCCGGCACCACTGCCGCTGCACCGCATAAGTACAAGTTGGGCGTCAAGCGTGAAATGCCCGGATAAGGTGTGTGCAGATCCTTCGTCTTTGTGATACTGCAAATAGAAAAGGTAAATAAACCGATAAAATAACAGCCATAAATACGTTTCGGTATTTAAACAACAACAAATACGTAAAATTTTATGAATGACCCATCGCCTACGTTGTTTTTCCAACCCGAGCGTATTTATCTTAGACAACGTCATTGTTTTTTGGCTTAGGAACCAGCTACGTGGGTATCTGGTACAAGACATTAAACATATGTTTGTGCCCAGCTACATACAATATTTCGTTTATAATTAGTTTCTTCAGTGAATATAAAATAGACAAAAGACGTAAAAATAGAATTGATTAATAACAAAAATTGTTTCAAGAGGTAAACAAAAAGATAAATGAATATTGCGCATTAGATGTGTTCAGAAATTGACCAAACACATAAAAGGAATTTTATATATTTGTTTTCGAAACCATCAACAGGTAGAATTCTTTATTTTAAACCGAATTGTACATCAATTATGGTTTTGATACGTCACAAGACTTGTTCTTGTTTCCGAATTCGATGGATTGGAATTTGTAAATGTTTTCATTTCTGAAGCTAAGGTCCCATAGGGCAATGTCTTAGGTTCAACAATTCCGCTTGATTTGATCGACATCGGAAAACAGGCCTGATTATTTATATTCGATTTATGACTTTTGAGGAATTGGCAACTTGTTTAAAAGACTTAGGTTCGGGGGAAGAGTCAAATGAATCAAATACATTTTTGTAATCGTTAATACGACATCTACAGGGTTGTCCATGTTCGACGGACCCATCTGGCAACGCCATAACTTTTGACAGAGATGTCAGATCGCTTAATGACATACCGCGTTTGAAGCGTCAGTCCAAGCAGATTTTTACCATGGAACAATACACGCCACGCGAGCGCTCTGAAATAGTTGAAATTTACATTCAACAGAACAAGTCAATTGTGAAAACTCAACGTGCTTTTAAAAAATTAAAAAATGTATTAAAAAATGTATGAATGGGACCGTAAATAAGCAAAATTGCCGTATTTACGCCACTGAAAATCCTCAGGAGATTCAAGAAGTGCCTCTTCATGACGAAAAAGTCACAGTTTGGTGCGGCGTTAGTGCGAAAACGGTCATTGGGCCGTTTTTCTTCCAAAATGAAAATGGCCATGCTGTTACCATCAACCAGGAGCGTTATCGCGACATGATGACCAATTTTGTGATGCCAATTATTCGTCGAAAGCGTATGAGGCAGTTCTGGTTTCAACAAGACGGCGCTCCACCGCACACAAGTCGCATAACAATCGATTTTCTGAAGAAATTGTTTCCGGGCCGTTTGATGTCGAAAAGTGGTGATTTGGACTGGCCACCGCGTTCGCCCGATTTGACGCCGCCTGACTTCTTCTTGTGGGGATATTTGAAGTCAAAGGTTTACGTTAACAAGCCAAGGACCGTAGAAGAGCTCAAGGACAACATTCGTGAAGAAATAGCCGCTATTCCGGCCGAAATGTTGGCGAAATCGATGGAAAATGCTGCAAAAAGGGCACAATACGCCATCAACGCCAGAGGCGGCCATTTGAGAGATATCATATTCAAAAATTGATGTAAACAAATCTACTTGGAACAAATTAAATGATTAAGATTGCCAACCGCCAAATTTTTATTTTTTTCTTTGATTTTTTAAAAAAAAACATGGGTCCGTCGAATATGGGCAACCCTGTACTACGGCAAGCGAAAGGGTAGCTTTACTATGTATATAGGGAACCGAGGTTCATTTTAGATTGTCACATCTTGACTTTTATTTGGATATGAAAAAATTCACGTAAGTGATTGTTTGTTCCAAAACTGAAACAGAATCGGTTGTTCAATATTTAAGTAGGTTCAGTTCATGGTCCGATTCGAGCCACCCCAAAAATCCGAACCAAAGCAGTTCTTAAGGGTTCATTTCAGTACCGGTTTTACAACCTTGGAAGGAGCAGCCATCTGCATCTGTCTGTATGAACATCTAGATATCAGAGACTAGAAGACCCACCAAATATATATAGGATATGTATAGGATTCGCTATTTTCAGATTTGTTATTTCGGCACAAATGGTTTTACTGGTTTCCCTCTGCTACCTTCCGAAGCATTTTACGCAGATCTCTTTGCTTCCTATGCAACTCCTACCGCTCATTCGCTATGCTTACAAACTCCGCTTCGTTGTCCGGCTTAGAGCGTTTTGCTGGTGGCCTGCTATTGCTTGTAGGAATGTGGGTGCCACAATCCGACAGCTATGGAAGGAACTCTTTAATATCACCAAATGTGAGTTCCGAAACTAATGCAATAAAAAAAATGCCTGTCTTAACTTAATAATTCAACGTCTGTTTCTGGGTATTGATGGTTTGGAATATTTTATATTTTTAAATTTATTATGCATATTGTGTCATTCCCTTTCGTTGACATTGTATATGTTTCTTAGTGAATGACAAGTTTTTAGTGGTGGACCAACTATCGTGAAAATACTGATTGAAACGAAGTAAAATAGGAACATCCTCAGAAGATGTTGGAATGATTTTCAAATTTTGGCACGGCAAATGCTTATGGAACATCTTTGGTAATGATGTTAGATCAAAAAGAATGAAAGATATTTAATCTTTGCTGCACAACGAAATCTTGACGGTACTTTTAATACAGTTCTCTAAATATTTTCCCAGTTCTACACAATCACTGGCTCTAGTTTATGTTCTAGCGCCAAACAAAACTGAGAAAATTTACAGAATTCTGATGCAGATTCGAGATTCTGGAAATTTTATGAGGCCGGATGTGATCATCACTGATTATGAAAAAGGATTTCTAAATGCAGTCCAAAATATATTTCGAATTGATGGGTTGAAATCGTTTTGTGTTGAATAGACGTGGAACCAATTGAATCAGCTGTTTGTGCCTTAAACTCGGCGCCTCTACCTGTCAAGTTAGCGGCGCTACGAGCTTTCCGATGGGTATGAAGAATTTTTTTTTGAAGTTCGACCGAGCGTAGAGCCTGCCGAAGCTTACGGTTTTGTTTGTGTAAGTACTAAGCTTATATTTATAAGACATAAATTTTAAGCGTTGATAAAATAACAAAATATTTATATTTATAATGATTTTAATCCATTTACAGATTTAAACTTGAGAAGAGAACACACGAAAAGAAAAAGAGGACGACTGATAAATTGATGTCCAATATATTTATACCATTTTGTCGCTTATTAATGCTAACGGTCTTTATCCGTTACAAAAGCAAAAACGGACAGTTCTTAAAATTAGAAAATAGGTCTCAAAATATACGTTCTTTTGGGTATAAGAAAATAACGGACTAACCCTACTGTTGAGAACGAAAATACACGTTTTCGGTACATTTAGAGCGGATTAAGAGTATAAAAAGTTAACGAAGAATCGGGCAAATAAATCAAATTCTGAGACGAACAATCTTCTTAAAATGATACAAACAAATTTCACTCAAAAGGTCTTGCAATAGCTGAAAAACTATGACACATTCAATCCAAGTTCCCCCACTCCCGTCTTCCACTCAACTACCAGGCCTCCACTCACTCTGTTGACAGCTCACATCAAATGAAAAGTGCTTAATTTTCCTTGACACCTTCCTGTGTCTATCAACACCCTCCGCTAAAATCAGCTTTGCGCCAACACCAAGGAATGTAAATGTAAAATCAAACATATTTATTTATAAAAATTCAATATGTTTTTTGTTTTTGTGTGTTTTCTTGTTGCATATTTACGGTGCCTTTTTCGTCGTCATTAAAATAATAATCCAAATTCCGCTGGCAACTGGCCAAAATTAATCATCGAGCACTTTCACTAGACCAAGCCAAGCAGCAGCTGAGCAGAGGCCTCGTATATGTACCTATCTCCAAATTGAAAAAAATACACAAAATTAAAATATTTCGCACACAATGAATTTGGTTTTTTCTCTTCTTTTAATATTCAAACAATTTGTTTTTTCCATTTATATTTAGAACCTCTTAATTTACAGATAAATATTAATTTGTTTTTCAAAACTGGGATAAAATTGGACTTGCTCAACAACATGACAATAAAGAAGGGAAATGGGTTAATGATTCGTATACCTAAGCGATTTTTGTCTAGATATTTGAATCATTTACCTCAAAGGTTGAAAAAAATAACAATTTATTCCTGTTGCCAAAAGAAATTTTTGACAGATTTCAGTCTTGTTGATGATAAATAACTTATTTTTTTTGTTCATTTTGCAATTATTCTGTCCTTGAATTCAATTGTCATGTAATCAGGCGTACAATGCAAACAAAGAACATGATTCCCAAGGCAAAGCCAACGACGACGAGACGACAATGAAGAAAAAAAATGAAGTCAAGTCAAGGCAATTCACAAAAGAAAAGATAGCACAAAGCGTAAAAAAGGATAAGCGAAGAGACACACACGCAAAAGGAAGAATGTGGATAAAACAGAGAGCGTGAGAGTGAGCCAAAGAGATAGAGAGGGATACAAAGCCACACACCGGCCCGAACTTAGTGGCAACGCCGACGCATTACAGGCGGCACACCCAAAAAATTGTGAAAAACGGAGTCTGTTGAAATTCGGCCGAAGGGCCTGAAGGAGTGGTGTGGGTGGGGAGGGGTAACAAGACTGCAACACCGGCTTTGTGTAATTTCATTGCCAGTTTGATTAAACAAATTATTCCTTTAATTTCGTTTGGCCATTTTACGCTCACGCACACCAATATAGATGGCGTCCTTTTTCTCTGCCTGATTGTTTGCTTATGTCTGTGTGTGTGTGTGTGCGCGCGTCGGCGTTGGGGGCGTCTGCGAATTTATAGCGAAACATTTGCAGTTTAAACACTTTGTATTTAATAACTTTCATAGTTTTAAGCTCAATTCACCGATTTTCATCCTTAACACTCACAAACTAGGTGATCTAGGCACAAAGCGGGTATACAGAATTTCAAAAGTAACACATACACACACACACACGCAGAGGCACAGACTGCTTGGCTTGGTTTTTCAGTGAACATTTTAAGCTTGATTGGGAGCTCTAGTCGCCAGGAGCATTTTAGTCTTTAATTTTAATTTAATTGTGGATTTACCTGGCTCTTTAGTTACTTTTTTATTGTTCGAAACACACACGATACGCACTTTGTTCTTTCTTTCGAATTGAGACACTGGTTCGTTCTGGTGGCAGTTTGCTGGCTTTCTACCAGGGAAACGCGTTCGGCAAAAAATACCAAATTGCAAATATGGAGAATGGTCTCATTAAATAACAACTACTGAGTGCGGTCTCACTAAAAACGATAACGATTAAAGTGACTATCGGGCAAACGTGACTAAAAACCAAAGTTGTGCAGTGATTTTGTTGAATCTGAAGAATAAGATTGTTAGTAATTATTCTATTTAAGGGCCGATTTCTCTTCTTCCATATAGCTGCTATGTGTCAGATACGCTCACAATTTACTCGCTGTTTGCAGTTTATGTGACATATAGCGCTATGTAATGATGAAATCGCCTAAATATTATAATTGGCTCGATAGTGACTTGATCGTTCGTTACAGTGACTTGCTCATCCGTCCGGGACATTTTATCTCTAATCAAAGATCAATCAAAAATGAGCTTAGTATGTGGGAAGGATACATCCCCACACATCTCGCAAAAATTATGTAATTAAGTCATTTAGATCCTCCAGAGAATAATCTCTGAAATGTGCCATTGGAACAAGGATATAAATTTTAAATTAATTTAGCTCTTTTGAACCAGTTGGCGAACCAGTTGTCGAATTTCAAACTTTGTTTACAACCAACAGCTGATCGTATATTGGTATTTTTGAATACCAAACACCTGGTCACACTTCACTTACGTGGGGGAGGAGTAAAAAAAAAAACAATACAAAAGGATTTTTGATTAAAATGGAACCAAAGTAATGCGCAAATATAAAACAAAAGCACCCAGTGGTTCATTTCCATGTTCAAATACTGACAAACAACGAAGACACACCATTATCGTCACTTGGCCAGGTGCTGCATGATGGGCTGCATCACCAGCACCAACAAACTGAACGAGCTTGAAAATGTTTTTCGGGTGCGTGTGGCCCACTTGCAGCCCAGCAGTCCCGGCATGCCCAGTGTTACGCGTAGTGGCTACTTGGAGTTGAATCCGCGGGAGCTTATCTTTTCAACGCCCGGCGGCGAGAACATTGTGTGGGCTTTGCAGCATTTGCGCCGCTATGGTCTGAACGCAGACCTGTTCTCCTTCGAAGCGGGACGACGTTGCATGTCCGGGCCCGGCATTTACACGTTTCGGGTGCACAATGCCGAGCAGCTCTATCCGATGTTTCAGCGTTACATTAATGCCGTCAATACGGACGCTTTCGCGCAAGTGGAACGTGAACGCGTCAATTCGGCGCACTCGGTGTCGGTGCTGATGATGGGTCGACCACGTTCGGATGTGAATCCGCATAGCAACAATTATCTGGAGCCGGCTCCTTTAATTAACCGCCATCATGTCTTGCCCGAGGGCAATGCTACCAATGAGAGCCTTGCAGCGGCTTTCACCATGGATGATTCGTCTGACCTGTTGCCATGTGCAGCGTATGCCAATACCCAGACCAACGTGTACTTCGATCAGCCAGTGTGTGGTCTCAGCGACCGCCTGCAAGAGGAAGTCCCTAACGTTGACTTAGTCTCCAGTCCACCCTCCACGCGCCTCGACAGGCCGCCCCAAGAGTCGGCGCCTCCGCCTGCTCCGCCTACGGCTCACATGTATGCCAATGTGGAGACGCCCAGTGCCTGCGGCTTGCGCGATCGTCTGGTCTTTGATTTGTCCAACAGCGATCGTTGCTATGAGAACATCAGTCGCCTGGATTTGCCCCAATTGCAGCGCGAGTCGTGCAACTCATCATCCACGGCCACAGAACCGGCCACGCCCACCAGCCTAGCTGTGGGCAGCAGCAGCAGTGGTGGTGTCAACTATATTGTCCTAGATCTGGATCAACCGCGCAGCCCGGCAGCCCAAAGCAATGGCTTTGGCAGCGGTTTGTCCCTCACCTCTGTTATAGCAGGATCGGCCACGGCTCCCGTGACTCCAGAGGCCAACACCATTTTGGAAGTGCCCGTTGTATCGCTGCAGGCTCAAAGCCTCAGTAGTGTACCCGAAACGAAAACGGAAATCTCCAGCACGCAGGCGGGATACTCCACCATCGACTTTATACGCACCTATGCTCTAAACAAAACCACGGCGGAGATGCCCGAGCTGCCGCCCCCTCCCCACCATCATCAGCATCATCCGCACGAGGCGGAGGAACTGAGGATTACGCGACACAGTAAATGCATACGCAAAGCGTACTCGATTAGTGAATAAGCAGAGCAGGGCCGTTCATGGGCAGGGGAGAAAGAAAGCACAACGAATTTACCACACGCGAAGATAGAGAGATTCTAGTTGAAGTTTGGCCAAACTGTTTTCCCCCAACACACACACACACACACACACAAATTGTAACCAGGTTGTTTCACATGCATCTACTTGCAGACGTACTTAGCATATTTATACAATTTACATTTAGTTTAACTTTGTGGGCTGTTGAGCAACGCTAGTCATGTTTTTTTGTTGTGGAATTTTGTGCAATTTAATTTAAGTGAACAGCTGGAAAGGCTTTTAACATTTAAGGAGAGGTTAGCAGTACTTACTTGGTGCAATTGATTTGTGCGGTTTTGGCAAAGAAAAGTTTCAAAAGGAATATTCACACCCATTAAAAAGGCTTACGAAGCATTGAGTATTAGCATGTAACATGTTCAAATTCGTTTTTTATTATCCTTTTTGGATAAACGCAAACGCGGTTTTTGAAAAACCGTTTTTAATCTTTTTTTTAAATAGTGACAGAATTTTGAACTCATTCAAGTTTGATCCTGGTAAGCTGGGTCTGGTAAGCAGCCTTTTTATGCTTCTGATTGGTTTTTATAACTCCATATTTCATAAACTGTTTGGAATTTCTTTTCAAGATCCAAGATGTAGCTCTTTATATGGCCTACAAAATATTTCTACGTTACTAATCCAAAAATCTTTTCTTCACACTTAAAATTACAAAAATGTGGAATAAACATCCGTTTCAATTTCGACCAAAATCAATACAGAGTAAAATCTTAGCTTAGACATAAATAAACAAACCGTAAGAAAAAATAAACTTCATTCGATTACTCCTCCAGTAAACATCTAAAATTTTCACATCAACTAAAATAATGTTAAATTTTTTTTTGACTTGTTGGTTGGCAACCTTTCTAATTGTAGAATGTGATGCTTGCCGGCTCGAGGTCAAGAAAAAAAATGCAGCTTGTGTTTGTTTCCAATATATTTCGGATGCACATCGGTATCCGTCTTCAGGGACACTGCAAAGAGTTCTTTGAAGTTAAATTTATTATTTTTTATTTTCAAAAAGTAAAAATTTCAATATTTCTATTTGTGTTTTAATTATTGAATTTAAATAATTAAGTAATTTTATCAAAAAAAAAAAAAATATTCAACAAAAACTCTTGGCCCTGCTACATGATCACTGGAAAGATTCTCCAGATGTTAGCATATGGGTGCGCGTACACATGCAGCTGAAAGATGAACTGACGGCAGAACTTAAGGCTGATCTGGACATCATCATACGACTGAAAGATGAGATGAAAGTTCTGCCGTCAGTTCATGTTTCAGCTGCTTGTGTGCGCGCTTCTTTAGGTCGCTCTTTGTAGTGTTACACGTCCCTAAGTTCATATTCCGCCAACAATGGATTTAAAAGAAACTTAAGTCGTGTTGAAGTGTGAAAGCAACTATTACTACGTTTATGCTATGCTCATTTTGCAAAATCATTTCATGAAATGGGACCGAAAGTGCGTGCATAAAAACAATTTCATGAATTCGACTCACACACACAAAAGTTGACTATGAACTCGAATTCAATTCATGAAATGCTGTTGCGTAGCCAACTTAAGTTGCGCAGATGCTACCAGATCCTTTTTTCTCAATGTCTGGTAACATCGTGCCTTAGCAAACAGTTGTTCATAAATTTTAGCCAATTGTTTGCGCACATAATAAAAAGTTTCAAGCACATAAATATCCATAAATATGGATTTTCAGAGCAAGCGATTATTTTGGGCGGACGATAAAGTGGCCAAATTACTTGGCTTAGTAAAGGAAAACAACATATTAAGAAAGCTCGATAAAAAACTAAAAGAAACAACGCCACATACAAAACTCTTTCGACAATTCCCCCATAAAATAAAAGAAAGTAAAGGCTAAAAATATGTTTTAAAGTAGCGAGCAAGTAAAAAAAACTAAGCTTCGGTTGCTTAAAAAAACAATCTGGAAGGGAGAACTGCACCCACTTTAACGAAATGAATGAGCTATTTGGGACGCATCCTGTATCAGCGGCTGTTGGTGACGATTTTGACTCCATTTTTCAAAATGTAAAGGATGAAACCTCTTCGGAGTCTATTGCATTTGTCAACGCCGAAATATCTGAGCTGTTGCTGAGATTCAACATTTTTAAACATTTTAGCCACTCAAATGGATAATACTGCATGAGTAGAAGGCTGCACATCGCCTGGAACGCTCGTCTGGCTTGTACCAACGACTTCGTTCGCTTATGCCTCCACTGTGGAACATTCTGCATAAGTTGTTTTCTCCTTTAATCAAAAAATTTTAATGCCCTCCATTGCAATCAATTTCAATTTGCCTTTGTATACAATCGAACAGCTTATTCCAGCCTTTATGTGCTAATCGGAATTATCTGCTGAATACCCCCAATCTGTTAATTTGTGTTGATTATTTCGAATTATACTCAACTGTTGACCTTGAGCCGGCTAAACACACTTAGAAAAATTTTCAGTTTTTGAGCCAATAACTAACATAAATTGAAATATTTGAAATATAAGTTGAAAAACAATATCAAGGAGAGTAATCAAATGAATTAGATTTGTATAACGGTTTGCTGTTAACTTTGCTTTGCCCAAATGCTTGACTGGTCTCAACACAAAGTTAATAGAATTTAAAAAAAAGTGAAAAAACTGGATTTTATTACACAATTTTATAGTTTTAAGTATAGAAAATGTTATTTTTTTGATTAGTAATATAGAAATGTTTTTTTTTTTGTAGGCCAAATTCAGAGGACCAACTTTCCCTCGAACACACACAATGTGAAATAGTTTACGAGATATGGGCATTTCCACAGATATTTCAACCAAAAGCCGAGAAAATCGATTCATTATATACATCTAACTTATCTTATGTATAACAATATAAATTCCTGAATCAACATTTTTATGTTTTTAATGATACATAGAGATTTATGAAAAGCATTAGGAGTACGGCGTTAGGGAATGGCTTGTCACGTTGCGTCTCATGAGTCAAATATATAAAAAAGCAACATTTATTTTCCAGCGAATCAGCTATAAATATTTACATTATTGCAGACCATGTTAATATTAGTTGCATTCGAAAACTCGAACGCATTCCGCAGACATTTGCCTTTTTGTGATAGTAGACAAAACTCACACCCGCTCTCTGTATTCTGTCTTTTTGACTGCCTATATCTTGGGACCTTTCTGTCTACATCTCCCAGCTTTGACTTAATTAAAGTGCCACTAAAGTGCTTTCCAAAAAACCAATATGCGGAAATTTATGATAACATTTTTCTGTGTTTTTCTTCATAATAAAAGCTAAATAAATTCGGACGATTGTCAGTTTCGTAGCTGTGGAAATGCCCATATGTATTCTTACAAAAAATCTGAAGCTAAAAATTAAAAGTGCAATGCTCAGTGTTATTTGTTACTGGTAGGACATAGTCCCGAAATGTTTTCAGTATCCTATTCGGTACATCCAAAAAAAAAAAACGGATTGGTTAAAGCTTCTATTTCGGTTCTCAGTATTTCTTTGTGTTTGAATCCGAAAAGTAATAATTTTTATTTCGTTCTACCGGTTTCGTTTCTTTGGATTTAAAGTTTTCTTAACATACTGAATCGTCATAAAACATACTGTCGTGTTTTGGTTTTCACTTAAGTGAATTCAAATGTGGTACATTTCAGAGAACTGCAAAAATCACTTTTTCTTGATTGCCTCACGCAAAAATTCTTACTAAAATTTAATCAATCAACAAAGCGCAGCGTTGAATATATTCAGCTCATACCGGCAAGCGGTTGAAGCAGAGTTTTGTGACCATTAAATATATATAGAGCTCATACTGGCAAAAGCATCAAGAGGTTTAGCTACAGTTTTTTGATTGAACGTTTATGTGTTCGATCGAACAAAACTCAGCGTTGACCGGACAACCGGTCTTTCTCTCTCGCCGACTCAGCCTGTGCATCTTTTCAATAGTTTACTCTAATCAATCGTCGTTGAGCCAAACAATCAAAACACCCGAATGAATTTAACGAAGACGAACATGATTATAATTAGTGTGCACAAAATATGATTGAATAAAAGTCAACAGCGAACATGTTGTCCATTCAAGTTTGATGCAGAGAGCGCAAGACAATTTACATATTTATTATAATTGAACGAAGCCGTTCTCTGGTACATACTTCAAACCCGTTTCAAACCTTTAGTTCCTACTTACTTTTTATTCGACAGATTCAAATTAAAACGTTTTAATCTGATTACCCCAATAAATTTTAAACATGATAATTTTATAACATTTAAATACGACATTTTGTGTATTTGTCATAGTAAGAATTGCAGATATTCAAAAACTTCTGCAAAGTAAGGAAAAGTCGAAGAATCATGAATCAATTACACCACCAGTGAATTTCTACTTTAAAACTAGCTTATGGTTTTAACTGAAAACTAGGTTTGAAGTTGTTCGACGAATATTAATTTCAACTTTTCTCAAAACTTTAATGCAGAAATTCAGAATCAGTTGCGCCAGCTCTCCTATTGTATATAATAAATATATATTTATATAGGGTAAAATAATCCTAAGCACCAATATACATAAACACAATGGTAGTTTGTTGTTGGTCATCATGTGACGGCCAAGGCTTTGTAATATGTTTGGTTTTTATTTTTTGGACTTTTTTATATTGCTTATTAATTGTTATTAAAGTTGTTAGGAATTATACATAGAGATGCGAAGATTTGGAGTTGCATTTAAATTTTAAATGACTTAACATTGATTATACACATACAAACAGTAACTCCGCCAAAGAGAGAGAAAGAGTAATGATAATGATGTACTTAAACCATATTGTTAGTGTCTAAGGCGAAAAATATGTGCAATAAAACTGAAAGGAAATTGTGACTGTGTTTAATGTTTATTTCAAGAAAATTTGTACATCAATACTTATAAGTATAACGTTCAGAATTTTTTGCCTAAAAATCTCCCTATGCGACAATGGACATTTCCTGGTAAGATCGTATGACGAAATACGCGGAAATGGAAATTCGCGTACTGTGCGATTAAAAAGTAGTAAGTATATTCGAAGTGTTCGAAACCGAATTTCTCGGATAAAATGTTTTTACTGTCATAGCTTAAACCAAAGATTTATAAATATGGTATGAAATTTTGCTATACGATCTATAAATTAGCTATACGGCTGAGAGCAAAGTTTTATAGATATTATAGATAACGCATGTGACGTAAAAAACGATAGTTCTTGAGAGCTAACATTGGATCCCAAAAAAAAGTTCGTATGAGATGCGGTATCTATATAAGTATGTAGTATATATAAATGAGTATACTGACGACCAGGCTAACAATGTGGAAATGTAGAGAAGCACAATAAACTAAACAAATTCCAAGCTGGCTTTCGACGCGGATACTCAACGGTTGACAACATTTTCAATTTGGCCTCCATTGTAAGAATCAAGTTTGAGGAGAAGAAAAAAGTCTATGCTTACTTTGTGGACTTCAAGGCTGCTTTTGACCAAATACCTCGTCAACTTCTTATATACAAGCTACAACGACAAGGGGTGTCAACAAAGATGATACATTTTCTAGAAAAAAATATACTCGCAAACGAACTGTGCAGTTTGGACTGAAGAGGAACTCTCCAAACAGTTTCAAACTTTGAACGGTGTGAAACAAGGGTGTCTTATGTCACCATTACTCTTTGCGTTGTACCTGGACGATCTTCACGAGCACATAGGAGTTGGACTGTACATTGAGAACACCAACATAAGGCTGTTATTATATGCAGATGATATTGTAATCGTAGCGGTTAATCCCTCAACACTACAACTAATGATTGGAAAACTGGAGCTATACTGCACACTGTGGGGCTTGGAAGTTAATAAAACGAAGTCCGAGATCATGGAGTTTCGAAAAGGAGGCAGGCTGTCGGTATTGGAAAATTGGACATTTCAGACAGCACTGGTGGAGGAAGTACAGGAGTACAAATACCTTGGAGTTGTTTTGACGCCAACAATAAGTTTCAAACAACATGTGGCAGCCAGAACGAGAGAAGCAAAGGCGAGCATAAACTCAGTGTGGGCAAATTTCCTAAACAAGGGAACCTAGCAGCAAAATGGAACATTTTCAACGCTTTCAGCAGAACGGTGCAGTGCTATGGAGCTCAAATATGGGGAGGAGAAATAAGCGACGAGGCAGATCAATTGCAACGTTATTTTATTAAGAGGATACTTAAGCTGCTAGACTGTATGCCGAATTATATTTTGGCAATAGAAGCAGGACTTGAAGATGGGCACATTTACAGCTAAACTCTTAATCTTAAGTACTTGGCACGCGCACTTTTTGAGTATGAAGCAGTTCGACTTCCTGGCTAAGAAAATGATGCGCAATAATTTGGGATGGTTTTCACAGCTTCATGAAATGTGTGAGCGAAATGGGGTAACTCTGAAGAGCAACACATCGCACGCTGAGTGGATTGAAGGCAATATACAGCTTCTCACTGCACTTAAAGAAGCGAGCCGAAGCCAATATTTACTCAAGGCCACAGGAAGCACCGTGAGGATATATAAAGATTTAAGCCATGAGGTAGTGGATAGGGGATCTCCTATGGTTGAACGGCTGCCCAAGAAGGATGGTTAACAGTGGCATATGCTCACTATGTAACAGCAAGGAGTTGGAAGACATGCAGCATTTTGTGGGGCTATGTCCGGTTTTAAGATAATTCCGTCTGCGTTGGTTTGAGAAATGGAGAAATGGGATGGAAGAATCTGGCTAGATTTACTCGAGGGGGCTATAATATATAGGAAAAATATTATTAATAAAGATTTTCAATACAAATGAAACAATTAAAATAGACAAATTATAATACTTGTAAACGTTGTTAAAACAACAGAAGAAAAGCTGACGGTTATAAACCAAGCTTTAAAATCTGCAGCTACAAACTATGTACATATATAAGGTTGTCAAAAAAGTCTTGCGGTATTTCCGCAAGCTTGTCTTTGCAAGCGCGTAGTTCTAGTTGTATTCGTCGCATCGGTTCACGCTAGAGCTTTTTGGAAAGCTCTTTTCACGCGCTAACACGTGTTTGATTAATTGTTGTTTGTTTTTAGTCGTTGGTGAGTTATAGCGTCGCAAACATGGAGCAAAATAAAGAGAACATACGGCATATTTTACAGTACAGGGTTGTCCATATTCGAAGGACCCATCTGGCAACGCCATAACTTTTGACAGAGATGTCAGATCGCTTAATGACATACCGCGTTTGAAGCGTCAGTCCAAGCAGATTTTTACCATGGAACAATACACGCCACGCGAGCGCTCTGAAATAGTTGAAATTTACATTCAACAGAACAAGTCAATCGTGAAAACTCAACGTGCTTTTAAAAAAATTTCACATTTTCACATTTCACATTGAATGGGACCGTTAAAAAGCAAAATAGCCGTATTTACGCCACTGAAAATCCTCAGGAGATTCAAGAAGTGCCTCTTCATGACGAAAAAGTCACAGTTTGGTGCGGCGTTAGTGCGAAAACGGTCATTGGCCCGTTTTTCTTCCAAAATGAAAATGGCCATGCTGTTACCATCAACCAGGAGCGTTATCGCGACATGATGACCAATTTTGTGATGAAAATTATTCGTCGAAAGCATATGAGGCAGTTCTGGTTTCAACAAGACGGCGCTCCACCGCACACAAGTCGCATAACAATCGATTTTCTGAAGAAATTGTTTCCGGGCCGTTTGATGTCGAAAAGTGGTGATTTGGACTGGCCACCGCGTTCGCCCGATTTGACGCCGCCTGACTTCTTCTTGTGGGGATATTTGAAGTCAAAGGTTTACGTTAACAAGCCAAGGACCGTAGAAGAGCTCAAGGACAACATTCGTAAAGAAATAGCCGCTATTCCGGCCGAAATGTTGGCGAAATCGATGGAAAATGCTGCAAAAAGGGCACAATACGCCATCAACGCCAGAGGCGGCCATTTGAGAGATATCATATTCAAAAATTGATGTAAACAAATCTACTTGGAACAAATTAAATGATTAAGATTGCCAACCGCCAAATTTTTATTTTTTTCTTTGATTTTTAAAAAAAAAACATGGGTCCGTCGAATATGGGCAACCCTGTACTACTACGATAAAGGCAAAAATGCATCTCATGCTGCCAATAAAATTTGTGCAGTTTATGGACCCGATACAGTTCCCATTTCCACCGCACAACGATGGTTTCAACGTTTTCGTTCTGGTGCAGAGGTGATCGAAAATGCGCCACGGTCCGGAAGGCCTGTCGTCGAAAATTGCGATAAAATCGCTGAATTGATCGAAAGAGACCGGCATAGTAGCAGCCGTAGCATCGGCCAAGAGCTGGGCATGAGTCATCAAACCGTTTTAAACCATTTGAAGAAGCTTGGATTCAAAAAGAAGCTCGATGTATGGGTGCCACACGACTTGACGCAATAATACATTTTTGCCCGTATGGATGCATGCGAATCGCTTCTGAATCGCAACAAAATCGACCCGTTTTTAAAGCGGATGGTGACTGGCGATGAAAAGTGGGTCACTTACGACAACGTGAAGCGCAAACGGTCGTGGTCGAAAAGCGGTGAAGCTGCCCAGACGGTGGCCAAGCCTGGATTGATGGCCTGGAAGGTTCTTCTGTGTGTTTGGTGGGATTGGCAGGGAATCATCCACTATGAGCTGCTCCCCTATGGCCAAAATCTCAATTCGGACCTGTACTGCCAACAACTGGACCGCTTGAATGCAGCACTCATGCAGAAGAGGCCATCTTTGATCAACAGAGGCCGAATTGTCTTCCAATCAGGACAACGCCAGGCCACACACATCTTTGGTGACGCGCCAGAAGCTCCGGGAGTTCGGATGGGGGGTTCTTTTGCATCCACCGTATAGTCCGGATCTCGCACCAAGTGATTACCACCTATTTCTGTCCATGGCGAACGAGCTTGGTAGTCGGAAGTTGGCCACAAGAGAGTCCTGTGAAAATTGGCTCTCCGAGTTTTTTGCCAATAGGGAAGCGAGCTTCTATAAGAGGGGCATTATGAAGTTGGCATCTCGTTGGGAACTCGTCATCGAACAAAACGGCGCATATTTGACTTAAATCGCATTATTATAACCAATTTTATGAACAATTGAAAATTAAATAAAACTATTATTTTTTTGCAAATCCATGAAAATAGTAATTATTTAATTTTTGTTGGTTGAAAACCAATCCAAACGCAATTATCTTGAAACCGTTTTTTTTTTTTGAACTTGTGCGGGAAAAATATGTAGTAAATATTCACCGATTTCAATTTAGATTTTTTTGTTTTCTTTTACTGTGATTTGTGTATTTAGTATTCTTTTGGCATCGCCCGTCGTGTAGTAACAAGTAAATTTGATTCTAAAATTTAGTCATACCCCGAAAGTACAGACATACTTACGTATGCATGTAAGAATTGTTAGCCCTTAGTTTAATTTACCGTTTTTCCATTTAGAATCGAATTTTTAGATTTGTAGATTGTAGAAAATGTGTAAAAATTCTTTGCCATCTTAACAACGCCCTTACTGAACGAAGCCGGCTGATAAAAGAAGCATCAGCAGCTCCCATCGCCTTTCCCAGTGGATGCAGCTGTGTCAGTGGCTTTTGCTTTTAATTCTATTCTATTATGCTTTCTCAATTGCTTACTCTCGCACACTCTCTCGCTCTCTCATTTCGATTTCGCTCGCACCCACTTAATCAATTATGAACGGCACAACCACTCGCCAGTTGTTTTTAAATCATAGCCATGGTCAGGTTCAGGTTCACAATTCATGGAAACGGTGCAATGCATCGAAATCACTTAGTTCGGAGTTGCATTTTGGCATTGGCCTTGATTAATCAACTTAACTTTGGCCTTGGCTTTGACTTAACCTCGGGTTTTGGTTCTAAACTGGCAATGCGTATGGCTCCAGATACCTCGCCCGATATACAAGAAGAGGCAGTCAGGCAGCTGATCAAGCGTGTAATTGGACCACAGTCATCGGAACTTTTCGAGGTTGAGGTGAACAAACTATTGGATGTGCGCAGTTTTCAGGTGAGAGCATTAATAATGTACAAGAGCCGTTATTCATGTATGTATGTATCAGAGAACTGCAAAAATCACTTTTTTCTTGATTGCGTCATGCACAAAAATTCTTACTCACATTTATTCATCTTACAAAACTCTAAACTCAACTCAACTCAACTCAAAGCGCAATCGCATCGAGCGGTTGAGCCAGAGCTTTTTGATCCAACGTTTTTGTTCATACTTATTTATCGAACAAAAATTTTCATTCTAACACACTCACCTCATACCGCAATCGCATTGAACGGTTGTGTGTTCGATCGAACAAAACTCAGCCAACTCAGGCCAACGCATTGCGAGAGAGAGATAGCAGAGAGAGAGGAGAGACACATATGATGTTGTTGTTGCAGGTCAGAGCGCGACAACAACAAAACACAGCTGGCATTGCGCCAGTCACATACATATGCGTCTTTAGCATATGCGTCTTTGCATGAGTTTATTCATACGAGATGATTTTCGTTCGCTCAGAATAATCATCGTCGAGCTAAGCGATTAAATCACCCGAGCTGAGTGAATTGAAGCGAGCTTGATTATACTCAGAGTGCCAACAATTGAGTTGAATTAAACTCAAGGGCGAGCATAATGCGTATGCAAGCTTGATGCATTGATCGCAATGCCAGTTTATTCGTGTATTGATTAATGTGTGAGCGATTTGCAATCGAATGAAGCCGTTCTCTGGTATGTATGCAGGTTTAGGGATTCTGCAAGCAAAGAAAGTACAGTCAAACTTCTATAACTTAAAATTAAGGGCGTAGACAGGAGGTCAGCTGTCCCCCTTAATTAAAGGCAATGCTGCCCCTATTTGAAATGTAAGTTCTTAGAACGGTCCATTCACAACTTGACTTTTGATTCACTTCCCTACTGGCATTCAAAACTCATATTCACTAGCAAATGTACAAGCTCAGCAGTTTTCAGCTATTTTATCCTATCAAAATATAAAGGATATTTAAAATGTTAAAAAAGTACATTAAAGCAGTGCTTTTAAAGATCAGAAGAGGTTTACTCCGGGGCGTCGATGAATCGACGTTTAGGCTCGAAAAATTTTTCTTTCAGATGTCAAATATATTAATTGGAGCAAAATTTTACATTTTATTCAAACATGGCAGTCTTGATATTTTCAATATAATATTCAAGCTTAGGTTATGTTAATCATTAGTGTGTCCTTCTGGTAAAATTTCATCATTACTGGCTCCTTGGCTGAATAAGAGGAATTTGGGAAACGTATAGCTAAATTTCAATATATGTTTCCTCGTACAGGCAGCGAGAAGTACAAATTTGCATCCAATGTCAGCTCCCAAAAACAATCGTTTTTTGTTTCACATGCGTCATCTATAATATCAATAAATCTTTGGTGGTACCTACTATCGCGGTTTTTCGATGCATGTTACCATCTCTTGAGGACTCATTTTATTGGTCAGCATCTCAATATTTTTAAAATCTTACAAAATTCCATCGAGTGGTTTTCCATTAATTCGATTTTCTGAGTTGGACCTCTATGGGCGGGGTACTAACCGCTTATCCATTGGAGGAGGGAATTTGGTAAAACAATTGTCGTGACTCCCTTCATCTTTGGTGAATTTTTCAAAATTTTAGCTCTCATCTTTATTTGACCAGCAACAGATGTTATAACTGTGTGTTGCTAGTATAAATGTGCCCATTAAACGCGAACTTGACGTGCTGAAGAAAAACTGGGTATGAGGAGTTGCTACCTGATGCCTGTAGTTTCACAGTTTATTGGTCTCAATCCCAGGCTATAAAAAAGTTGAATTTTGTTCCACAGTGTAATACATAAAAATAAAATAAAAAAATAAGCTAAATTTCGTTTTTAAAATAATCCCTTTATGATTTTATTTCTATATGCTAAGTCTTTAATCACATAACTCTGTACCTTTGACCAGTCCGCACCGTTGAGAATATTTACTATTTCGTGCGTAAAAAGGGTACATTTTCCGAAAACTGATAGCCGGAGTTCCCGCAGAATAGGGCAACCTCCAATGAAATGGATGACATTTTCTTGCTCCCTCCAGTTGCACAGAAAGCAGTTTGTGTCATTCCTCGTGACATTTGGAATAAAATTCAAGTTTAATATTTCACCTCTGACCATGAAAACACTTCTTATTCCTTTAATGGGAAACTCAACGGAGAAATAGTTATTCTCTCCCAGGTCGTAGTGCATTTGCCTATAGATCAAACGCTCTGAGCTTCTCCGGGACTCTTCAATAAATTTCATCCTACATGCTGCATCCATTTTAACCGTAATATTCGTAGCCCAAGTTTTCCATGTTGCGCTATCTTCAAGATTCAGTTGAACTCCGTGATCCGTGGCTAGACTGACCCACTCTCTAAAACATTGTAGTCGCTCTTTTAAAAGGTGCTCTGCCAAAATCCTAGGTACCCTTTTTAAATTTGTATATTTCATTATTAACTCTTTATTATTTACTACCTCCTTAGCTAAAGATTCCATTTCATCTTCCACAACATGGTAACAAATCTTGCAAATCTTGGAATTATAAGTTCCTTATGACGATTAGGCTGCCTTCACACTACACGAGATAAGTCTTTTAAGTCTCATGTATCAGACAGTGTGAAGGAAAACTTAGGCAATTCAGCATTATGATTTTTTTGCAAGCTGGTTTTATACCCTAAGCCCATTGAAAATGGGTAAAAGTTAATCAAAAGGGAAATGTATGTAACAAGGAGAAGGAAACATTTCCGACCCTATAAAGTGTAAATATATTCTAGAGCGTATTAGCAAAGACATTAGAATATGAAGATGAGTAACGCCATACGATTTTTTTGCATACGATTTTTCGGAGCTGGCTTTTCAACTGGCTTTTGGCTCTTGAAAAGTAAGAGAGAGAGAGCACTTTAGAGCCAGCCGCTTTTTTGTACGCATACAGCAATAGCCGACGACTGTAAGTGTGCTCACGTATTCTCCAGCATTACTCACACAAGCAAGTACACTCTATTTTTAGATTTTCCCAGCAAACATTTTTAATCGCCGAAGAGTCGCAGGCGACTCGCCGAGAAGTTTAATTTAATCGCCTGCGATATCGCATTCTGATCGTTTTCTGATCTTCTGTTGGGAGAAAGTGAGCCACTTAAGCGACACTTCCAGAAGAGTCGCGGATCAGTCTTCTGGAAGTGTCGCAAGAGAGCCTTTTTGAAGATGCGCAAAAGAGTCTCCCAGAAGGGTCGCCACTAACTCAATTGAAAGTGTCGCAATATAGTCGCCCAGAAGAGTCTCAGAAGAGTCGCCCAACTATTTAAATTTTCATATTTTTGTATTTAATGTATTTAATTATTAAACTTATGATTTAAGTCAACTTTGTATGTGTCTGCTTCTACATAATGTGTTCACATTAGATAATTTTTAAGAAAATCAATTAGTATTTATATTAGACCAGCGATGGGCAGCCTCATAGCCCTTCTTACCCGCGCATCCCGGCCCGTTATTTTTCTAATTCCAAGACGCAAAAGATATTACAACAACCACACGCTGCATCGCGTTGTTCGAAAGCAAATGACAAAAATTAGAATGTTGTTGTACCCCTTCCGTTATTTCTGCTGCCCACCGCTGTATTAGACTATTATTAAGAAAATCAATTATTCGTAAATTTATACATATAAGTTTTGTGCACACAAACCAATATATATCAAGTCATAAAACTCCTTCACTCGACCGCACAGTTGACAAATCAAATTATTACTGAGAAATAAATCAGCTCTGCAAGAAGATTTTGCCCTCATTTGCTCAGAAGCAATGTAATTTGTTTTTGTAAAACTTCACTTTTTGACACTCTGAAAGTTGCGCAGTTCCGTTATTTAAGCGCTTTCAATATAATGTATGTCATTGTTATTGTAAAATTGTTCTCTTTGATGCTTGTCTCTGAAAGTTAAGCGGTCCCGTTACTCCTTCATTGAATCTTTTTCGATCACCCCCCTCCCCCCCTCCCAGAAGATTGCTAGACGATTCAATCTTCTAGAAATCTTCTCCGCGACTCCCAAAAGACGCTTTCTGCTCGACGATTTGCTGGGAATCTTCGCTTAACTGAAATGCTCGTACTTGTTGTTCTAAGCTTCTCTAGATTCTGCCCGATTCCAAATCTCTCAAAGTGAGCAAAATGTTCGCTCCGAAACGAATGATCCTGTCCTGTTCAAACCGAATTTTTACAATGGCTCGAGGAATTTGGGAGAAGGAAAGGAATTTCTGGGACACCCTCGCTCATTTGATTACTTTCGCCATCTTCCGAGCTTGGAGTCAAGGATTCAAACCCCAAAGCTTATTATGTGTGGCGTTTTTTAAGCTCATTTTGAAAGTCTTTCTAGTGACGATTTCGATTCTTTGTCTTACAATCAGACTACGGCAAATTTTTTTAGTCCTAATTCAGGTTCAGAAAAGAACTAAACTTTGGTTTGGCTTAGGATTCGGTTCACAGTTTTAATAAAGTTTGAATTCCGAGTTCAAATCGATTCGGTTCAGCAATGATTATAATTTTTACGAAAATCGAAAAACAAACAAATAAAACCATTTTCCAAAAAGAGTAGCACGTTTCGGGTACAGATTTGCGAAATTTAAAAAAAGAACTATCCGAAACGGATCAGTCTTAAAATCCCTTAAAACTTTAAAGATGAAAAGCATTATTCTTTGTCTTTCAGATCAGCATGTTGGACAATGGCAAAATCCTTATAGCTGGCTGGGATGGCATATCCGTTTCCAAGGGCTTCCATCACTACCTCAAGTATGAGTTAAACAAAGATGTGGACTGGTTTAAGATACGCATCGAATTGCCCTCCAATCTGGAATTACCAAATGTGACCATAAGTTCCAAGTCAGCCAACCCCATTATCTATTACCAGAACGTTTGCACCTGGGGCTATAGTTTCGTCTGGTGGAATTTTGAGCACTGGCGACGTCACATAGATTGGATGGCCCTGATGGGCATCAGCTTGACCATAGCTCCCATTCAGGAGGCTATTTGGGAAGATGTTTACACTGACCTGGGCCTCAATGCGGATGAAATCAAGACACATTTTGCTGGCCCCGCATTCCAACCTTGGCAGCGCATGGGCAATATAAGAGGCTGGGGTGGTCCGACTTCACCGGAGCACAGGCGTCTGCAGCAGCTTTTACAGCGGCAGGTGTTGCTGGCCCAACGAGAATTGGGCATGAGTGTAGCGTTGCCCGCCTTTGCTGGTCATGTGCCGCGGGCTATGCGACGAGTTGCTCCTAATGTTAATTACACAGAAGTCAGCCGTTGGAATCAATTTCCCGATCCCTACTGTTGTGGCCTGTTCGTGGAGCCGTCGCAAGCGCTCTTCAAGCAGCTGGCCACCATGTTCCTGCAGCGTGTGGTGCAGCGCTATGGCTCCAATCACATCTTCTTTTGCGATCCCTTCAACGAATTGCAGCCGCCCGAAGCACATCCCGACTACATGCGGGCGACAGCAGCGGAAATCTACAGATCTATGCAGACAGTCGATCGGAAGGCAGTTTGGCTGCTGCAGAACTGGATGTTTGTAAAGAACCCCTTTTGGACAGATGACCTGGTGGAGGCTTTTCTAACGGCCGTGCCCCAGGGACGTCTGCTGGTACTCGATCTGCAAGCCGAGCAGTTTCCACAATATGAGAGAACGAAGTCGTATTATGGGCAGCCGTTTGTCTGGAGCATGCTGCACAACTTTGGTGGTACTCTGGGTTTTCTAGGCTCCGTGGAGTTGGTGAATGCGGGCATGCAAACAGCCCGAAGTATGCCCAACAGCAGCATGGTGGGAGCTGGTATAGCACCTGAGGGCATTGGACAGAACTATGTGATGTATTCGTTTGCTCTGGAGCGCGGTTGGAGTGATCAGAAGTTCGATGCTGAGAATTGGTTTAGCCATTACGCCCGAACCCGTTATGGCGTAAAGGATGCACGACTTTCCCAGGCCTGGCAGCTACTCCGACAAAGTGTCTACTCCTTTCGAGGTGTCCACAAGATGCGTGGCAAGTATACGGTAGTCAGGCGCCCTGCCCTCACACTGAAACCCTTCACCTGGTACAACAGCTCTCAAGTTGTAGAGTCCTGGCGTCTGTTGTTGTCTGCTCGTGCCATTATTCCGCTGGACGATGACAAGTACTCCATGTACCAACACGATCTGGTGGACACCACACGGCAGTTTCTGCAGATCTCAGGCAGCCGATTGTACATTAATCTCATATCCGCGTATCGTAAGCGGCAAGTGGAACGATTTGAGTATTTGGCCTCCAAATTGTTGCATTTACTGGACGATATGGAGCAAATATTGGCCAGTGGAGCCAACTTTCTTTTGGGCAACTGGCTGGAGGATGCGAAGCGTTTGGCCACTACAGCCCAAGAGAGATCCCAATTTGAGTTTAATGCCCGCAATCAAATCACTTCTTGGGGTCCCAATGGTGAGATACTGGACTACGCCTGCAAACAGTGGTCGGGCCTGATGCGGGACTATTATAAGCCACGTTGGGCCCTATTTCTGGATGATGTGACTCTGGCGCTGCAGTCCAATCAACAGTTCAATTACACCGCCTTCAAGCAGCGAGTGGCCGAGCAGGTTGAGCTGCCTTTTAGTAACAAGACCCATGTGTATGCCGTCCAGCCGACGGGTGATCCTTGGCTAATTTCACAAAGCATCTATGAGAAGTGGATGGGCTTTGCACAAGATACACAGTTTCTGCACAACAATCGATTGCCCTTGCCGTTAAAAGGTTTAGATTAGTTTATTTTTTGTATTAACAATTAGCTTTAAAAATAAAAGATTCGAGCATTTAGTTGGGTTAATTTTTTTTTTAGCTTGGGCTGAACAGAAACTACGCTTTCAAGAATCGCGAATCTTTAACGAGATTTAGTTACCGTTACCGTTGTGCAGAAGTAATAAATCGATTGTGTTTTTATCAAAGATTAAAACTGAAACCGTAAACCTTGACCGATTCAGAAACAAATAAATATAGCGAATGAAAAAAGAGACAACTCAGCTAACTAAAACTTTTATCTTCCTTATATTTGCTTGTAATGAAACATGTGGTTGTTGTTTGCGCGATCGCCTTTTCAAGATTTAAAAAAAAAAATGGTAATGCATTCTTTTTTTTGTTTCTGACACTCCGTCATCTTGACAGCTTATGACACATTTTTTAAACGACGCTGGTAACATTGGTAGACAAACATTTTTCAACTCATCTCGTAAAATTATTTTGAATTTATGCCATGTATTTAGCAAATGCTTGCTCTTGGCTTGGCCTACAAAACATTTCCCTTTGTAGCTCCAAAATCAAAAAATTTTTTTTTACATTCTTCATATTCCCAAAATTATAATAGTCTGCACGGGCCAGATCAGTGCAGTCATTGTTCCATTCTATTTGGAACGTCATTCAGGGCGAGGATCCCAGGTACATATCGCTGCAACGCCAGATGGCTTTCCTAACAACATGACAAAGTGGCGCAAGACTCCATCCTGATTGTCTGGTGCAGGAGTATGAGGCAGCCACACGAACTGATTATATGCAACCCTTTTCTCAACTGGACACCAACTGCTTCCAAGCCCCTTTTTGTAAATGCGGTGTCCAGTTGTGCCATTTATGTCCCACAACATGCCCGTTTTTCACTGCATCAATTAATGCATTTTTGTCGTCATAACTAAAATTTTGCAGACGGTTTTTGGTCTTGCACTTCATTTTTTTTTCTTTTGCCTTGCCTTTTGACAACTGACACAAGGAAAAAATGACTGCACAATATCTCTAGGAGAAATATCAGCTGTTCGATACAGTCCACACGGTTCATCGATATGGCAACTCTCAAAATTCCTTGTGTGTATTGTGGCTTTCTCCGTACCCAACATCAGAATGAGGCAAGAAAAAATTCCTTAAGCAATTTTTTTTATATGGAGTTTGACAGCTGAAGGAAAATTCGAACGCCCTCCGTACTAGCTTTACTTCTGTACCATGTCCATCTTCTGATGAAATTGAATTTTTCGCAAAGAAGCAGAAAATAATGAAAACGTGACAAATATCAAACCGGCGAAAGACTTCATTGTTTTTTTCCCCAAATTTAAAGATTGTTTTAAATTTCTTATGTATTAAAGCTTTCGATAAATGATCATTGTAAAGTACTTAAAAATATCATATTTCTTGTATTAGCTCTTCCTGAGGCACAATAATCCAGCCAAAGAGCCAGTATTAATAAAGCAAACATGTTTGATTGAATCCGCAATGCTTAGCTTACAACTGTTGTGCACTCTAGCAAGATCAGCCTTAAGTTCTGCCTTCAGTTCATCATTCAGCCACATGTGTGATTAGAATTTTGAATTAATTTCCAATTTAATGTTGACTGAGTTAGCGATAAATCAAAATTATTCCTAAACCTCAGCGTCCGAACGGAACCTTGGTTCAGCGACCTTCTGAACCCGTTCCGTGAACCCAAACCGAAACATTTTAGGGGTTCGAACCCCGTAGTGAACTACTTCCGATTTTTAGGAGGTTTGCAGCCCTGTTTGGGTGTGTTCCAGAAATCTCTAGAGGTTTTCGTATAAACGTTAGCATTTCATATTAAAGCTGATTGACTTTTTATGTTAAGGGGCTCAAATATGCCCGGCTACTAGATTAGACGACAAAAGTTGAGCGATTTGAAACCGCCTGCTCAAAGCCAAGTAGATTTTGGATGCGAACGGTTTTCCCACACATAATCTAGTAGGCGGTCTGATTCTTGGCACTTCGCATATAAAGTAGTCCCAGTTTAGTTCGAAAAGCAATCGGTTATACGAAAATCTCAAGAGATTTCCCCGACACCCCTGGATTAATTCACTACTTTATTGATAAAAACAACCGAAATTTTTGATTGTGTCAGCCAAAATATTTTGATTTTTCGAGTTTTGATTGAAATTATACATGCTACATGGGCAATAACTATCGAATCAAGTTGGTATGTTCCAATCGTTTGTTTATTTAAGTCTAAGCTACGTTTTTGTTCTTCGTAGCTTAGTCCAATTCCTTACAGTTTGCACGACAAAGTTATAAAACAGTACAAAATGTGGGGAAAACATGATGATTTTACATTTTATTGTGACTATTGTCACTTGCTAATTAGAAATGTTTTGTAAACCAAGAGCAACAACTTCCTTTAAGACGTCAAAGCGAAATTTCCAAAGTTTACGAGTTATGGAGTTGCAACTGTAAATCAAAAGCCAAAACTTCAAAGTGCAATAAATGAAAACGGTAGCTAACCATACCAAACTCAGACAGGGCTTTTATACTACCATCATATACCCTTTCAGAATTTTTGGTCTCGACCGTATCAACTTTTTAGTGTTGCACAGTGTAATTTGACCAGATGCGCTGTAATCTTGACAGTGGATGGAAGTGGAGGAATGAACAATTTTTATTCACGTTTTGATAATTAATAAGTTTGTTTTAGACCCTAGTATTTTTGAAATGCGCGATGCCTCCGATCAAAAACAAGCATTTACCGGCAATTGTATTCTTACACCTTTTTGTTAAACAGAAATAAAGGATGCCTGATTTTTGAATGGGTCCACTGTATGACAGACCATTTTTAGATGTAAATGATATACCCAAGTTGGCTTTCGGAAAAATTATTAGGCCCCATAACCAAAAGGCATGGTGGTATGCGAAAATATGAACAGTCTTTTTTTCGTAACAGCTGCCGCCAACTGGGTAATGTCAAACTTTTGTTTTAGCCTTCAATATGGCTGCCTTTTCGAATCGTACAAGGCCTCATCGAATCGATAAGAAAGCTACAGCCAAGGAATATGGGCTTCCTCGAACCACTTTGATCCGGTATTTGGAGAAAGTCAGAGCAAATTTTGCAGATGTTTCGTCCGTTGTTGATTCGGTTTTGTTGGAATTCGTTCGTGATTGCAACCAACGAACTCTATCAAACATGGTGTGTTTTTTTACCTCTCACAAGAAGAGTAAAATATTTTTACACTCGCTTGGTAATTTAACAAATAAATAATAAAAATATAAATTTTAATTTTTTCAAGGTTTTCACTGCAGCGCAGGAACGAGACCATGTCAAATACATTGTGAAATTGGGCCGGTGCAAGGAACTTCTCCGAAAAAGCCATTGAATCGCGGTCGCAAGCCAATGCAAACCACTGTGCTTACTTCTCCGGAAAGCGTCGAGGTGTTGCGCAGAAGGCAAAAAAATCAGTTGAGCGCGCAGCCAAGCGTGATTCTGTGTCGCACCAGAAGAAGACCCCAGAAATGTGGCCGGTCAGGAATACGACGGCAACACCACCAGCTGCCGTTAGCCAAACGCGATGACAAGAAGAAGGCGTATTCGTCATCTGGAAGACGAAGATGTCGACTTCTTTGATTTGTTAGGCGCTCTTGCCAATGAAACTGAACGCTGCAAATTCGATTTATTGCGATCGTCCTGCGCATTTGAAGTGCGCTGGCATGACGGCTAGCTATTTCACATGCAAAAATTGGAATTTTGGAATAATTTTTTTCATTTTGCCACTGAAGGCCATCATTTTTTAATTTTTTTTGCCACTGAAGGTCCTTACTTTTGTTATTTTTTGCCACTGAAGGCTTCTTAAATAAATAAACGTTCTTTTTCATCAATTCATGGCCATTTTACTTCATATTTTTTCATTTCTAGCGATTTTACAAGGGTGTCCACTAGACTGTAACATAATAATATGGGAATTTTTATTTTTGAAATGTTCTGTTCCCCGGCGCAAAAAATCGTAAAATTTCTACTTACCGAAGGAAAACCTAATTTCGAAATTTTAAGGTTTAATAGTATTAAATTAATACTGGTGCCGTGGGTTTAAAGTTTCTTCATTAAATTTCACTTTCCCTTTTTCATTTTACTTTATCTGTAACCTTTGCCAACACGTTGTTACTTTAAAAGCCCTTTTTAAAAATATTTTATGCAAAGCCAAATTCAGGATAGAGGACTCGAATAACATATATTTGTGATTGGCGCGTTGCGGCCACAGCTGGATTCAACAAAAAGCTACCATATGAAAAGATGTCTTGGCGGTTTTTCTGCATAATCAATGGATGCAAATACTCATTAACGGTCAGCCTAAGCCTCACCATCCTTCAAATTGATGGTGTATTCAAATCATTTGGGCTTACCAGGAAACTAGGACGAAATGTGTGCAGAAGCTTAAGAAGACTTAATGACAATATGTGGCTCTAAAAAAATGTAGCGATAAAGAGTTATACTGCAACAGAAAGGAACTTTTATGGACTGTTTATTTGTTGAAAAGCCTCAAAGTTGTGAATGATGTCGGAAAAGGGTGAGGCTACTTGAGGACTTCAATGGGCATCGAAAAGCACAGACTATCCTAGCAAAAGAACTACTTTATGAATAAATTTGAATAACCACTTTTAAGTTTTACTTTTTTATTTATTTTTAATTTTGGCCGTCTATTTGTATTAAAGTTTTTCGCCAGCGATCAACTTTTGTGGAATGACTCGTAATGTCGACTCGTATTTGTTAGTTTTTTGGTTTGGTGTTCGGCGCATATGCATATCCGCGATGTGTAAAAAACTCTTAAGCATAGCGATTAAATTGGCTCCAAGCCTTTTTTTATTTTGGGCAATTGGCAAAATTGCATTAACGAACAAAACTACGGAACATGTAATGTTCTAAAAAATATGCTTACGCCCAAGGACCACTTCACGTTATGTAACATGCTTTTTCAATTTCGCATTTTGGTTTTTTGTTATGGTAACTCAAAAATTGTGCGAATTTTTTTCGCCGACAGGAAATTAAAAAATTTTAATATAATTTTCGTTTATTGTAGGGTCCACCACTTGGGTACAAAAGGTTTTTTAATTTATCCTCAATATATATACTTCCTTTCCATTTTTTTTAAATTTTTTTCGTATATTAGTTACTTTTGTAAAAGTTAGCAATGATTTGTCAGATTGATATTTTAAACCAATAACAGTACCCGTAACCGAAACACGGGTTCGATAATCTCTGCTTTTTATACACTCCAAAAGTGTTTTATAATTTTGCCCAGAAGTTTGCAAGGCATAGAAGGAATCATCTCCTACCACATAAAGTCTATTTACGAGCTGAGTCGATGGAGCTTTGTCAGTCTGTCTGTCTGTTTCTACGCAAACTAGTCTCTCAGTTTTAAAGCTATCGAGCTGAAACTTTGCACAGAGTCTTCTTTTGACTGCACGACGGATGACTATTTCTTGTAGCTGCCATAGGAACGATCAGTCGGAAAATGGGTTTTAGACAGAAACCTTTTTTTGTTTTCAATGTGCTTGTCCTTAAGAGCATGGTGTCTTTTTCCACTTCGGCGAACTAGTAATCCAGGATGGTACAATCTTAACATTGCCTTAGGAACATCGACGTGTGGCTGTTTCATTGTTTTTTTTTCATAAATTCGTACAACTTCTTGGTGAAAAGAAACGATACATGTGTGCATTCATAATTTCTGTAGTTTTAATTGATTTTTATTTTTAAATTAATGTACAAACTAATTATGTAAAAATTTAAACATCTTCATCATATACGCAATTCTATGGTTATTTTGTTTTCTGTTTGCATGTGGGTGTGATTTGTGTGTGTGTGTGTCTGGGATATTTGCGATTTAGTTCTATTTTGCACACATTACATCAACTTTATAATGGGGGTATGGTTGTTGTTGCTGTTAACGCTAAGTTTATGCAAATGTTTACATAGATGTTGCTCCTTATATAATCTGTTGTGGCCAAACTACAATTAGGTTTTATTTAATATTTTTGTTGTGTGGGTTTGCCTGTGTGTGTGTGTGTGTTCGCTCGTTTTCATTCATACACGATATTTCTACAATTATACTCATTTAAAAATTTCCAAACAAACGACATTATTAATATTAGTACGATAAAGTTTGTATCCTTCGTGTGGGCCCTTTAATGTAGACGACGATGTTTTACAACTATCATGTGTGCAAAGAAGGGATCGGCGAAGGGGGATTGGGTTGAGGGGATGTGTTTTTTGTTTTTGTGTTGGTATGTCGAGGACAATGCGCAAAAATATGTTAATCATATTAATGTATGTATTGCGCACGAATAACCACTTGCTCATTCACCATAAACGCAACTATATGTAGGTGTGTGTGTGTGTGTGTTGTATATATATATAACGTTTATACTTATATGCATTCAATCAAACAAACATTTATACTTTTTCTCCAGTGAGAAACACTCATACTGAATCATCATCATCCGAATCATTCGCATCAAGCATCAACTACAATTATGCAAACGGGTTTGCGGCATCAGCATTTATTCATCCTGCATATCCTCGGGCAGTTCGTGGGGATTCAACATGCCTGGAATAGTACGCTGCATTTGACGTTTGTTGGATTGCTCCTCGGCGAGAGCAGCCTCACGTTCTTCCAGATACAAGTCGGAATCATCCTCGCCGGTGGCCTCCTGCAAAAGTTCCATCAGTTAGTTAAGCTCTCATTTTAGTTACACATTAACCCAGATCTACTTACGCGAATCTGTATGAGGAAATCCCTCAAATGCTCTTTAAATGCTTGTACATTCTCGTCCAAATTGAATAGGCCTGTGACAAAGACTTTGATCTGATTATCTGATAGATGATTAAATGCCGACTTAAGCAGAGATGCCACATAGTCCTGTATGAATAACATGTTGTCCGGCATGTGGCCCAGTACGACCGTTATCTTGCGGTTCTCCACCAGCGAGAACATGTATGCCAAAATGATGGCATGGTTAGGTAGACCAGCCGTGTGTGAGGTGTCGGTAACTACCGAGAAGATTTGCATAAGGATATCCGTGAAATACGTCTGATAGAAACTCTGCGCTGCATTCGGATGCTGTTCCAGGTTTTGTAGCATCTGCAAAATCAAATTCAAATTGTATAAAACAGGATTAAGCTAAATGTCGAAATGATCCCGTAAATTGGGATAAAAAATAAGAGATTTTGTCAAAGTTCAGAATCGTCATAATACGAACATACTACCATCAAAAAAGGATTTCCTTACTAAGAACCATTTCGGACATTTCATTTTAAATTAAATTTTAGGATGTCCATTTACTCTGCAATTTGTTAGCTTAAATAACAAATAGTGCTATTTGTTAGATTTGAAGGTTCGGGGACCAGAGATTCGAAGGAGTTCGCGAACCTGTTCCTTTATTTATCGAAACTGAGGTTTCGGTTAGAGCCTTGGTTCACAGCTTTCTAGATAGTTTTTGCCACTAATTTCTCTGAAATAACTAAGCTATTAGATACGTCAATCAATTGTCAACAACAAACAATCAATAGTCAATCAATAGTTATTTTGACTCTGCTGTTATTTCAACATGGAGAGTATTGCTGAAGGTTGTTTTTTAGACTTTGAGAACGTTGCAATATTCTGCACTTCAAGATCTAGTAATAAAATAAATATTTATTGAACGCATTTTAGAAAGCTTACGAGTCAGTTTATAGAGATAAAAGATCAGTGGTCTACAATGGACGGAGTCAAAAATGCTGCAGTTCTTAGACCTTGTGTTTGACTCAATCAAAGATGTTAGGCATTCCATATCATCCACTATTTCATCCTGCATCTTCCTATCAAGCCCTTCCAATATATTGATTATGTTATCAAGGGCGTATGCAGGGGGGTGCAGATTTGTAGTATGCTTTGAAAATTTCTTATGAAACAAAAGCTGTGCCAACTGAACAATAATTAAAAAGAATCGATTTTATTAAAAAAAAAAAAAAAACATATTTTCCATATTAAAAACCCAAAATGTCTATCCTCCTATGAGCAAAATCAGAAAGTTGTTTTTAAATAAACTTTTTAATCAATTCAAAAAGAGTTATTTAATTCCTTGTTACATGAAAAAATCACACAAATTAATAGTGTCAATTATAAAAGAACAATTAACAAACACCAAATAATATTTTCACATTAATTCTTTATAGTTTGTTATCCATCGATTTCGCGATATTTTCCGAATATTTGGGTTTACAATACTATACTAGACAACTTTTAATTTCTCAGGTCAGCAGGACTATCTCACGTACTACTTCTAAACTAAAGCATCTTTGCCACTGAGATCGAACGGATAAATTTCCACAGTTTGGGTTATGTTATGTTTCCGAAAAACGTAGTCCAACTCGTCTAATTATATCAGCCTCCAGTAAAAACCTCTGCAGGCAGACTACAAAGAAAGCTAATTCCAAACCAGAAAACTATGTTCGACCTCGAAATAATTTTTGATTCGGTCCATCGAAGTCAATTTTTTTAAATTTTGGTTAAGGAAGTATGTAAAAAACGTTTCCGCGGCTTTTGCGTTAAAATTTTCGCCTGCGGCGCATCCTTCTTATATATCCCACAGTTAAAGAATTTTTTCCAATAATACTTAACGATGACCCCTCGAACAATTTAGTTCTTTGTCATCCCTAATCAAAATCCAGCGTACGTCCCTTTATGTTACAGAGAAGTTTTTGATGCAAAGAACAAGAAAAACTTAATTTGAATTATACAGGCCTGTTCCCGTTTTCGATTTCGATCAAATCATGTGGAATCGGAATTGATAGCTGTTTCCGTTTCCGAAAAACGATCAAATTATTCGGTTTTAAAAGTTGTGCCTTTGAGTGAGTGAAATGAAAAGTAATTGACAATTTTCATGTCAACGGTTATATTTTTTATCTATCCAATATTTTTATATTAATAAGTCATATTTTGAGAAGATTTTAAAGTAACCATAAAAATATTGGGCATTCAATTTGATTTAAAATTAATTATTTCAAAGTTGTACCCCAGAAATTGCATGTAGACGAAAGCAAAAACGATCGAAATGAAACCGAGCTGTTCGCGATTCCGCATCAGCGCATGCGCAGTGCTGATCGAAATTGTTTATGTTACCATTGCTGAATTATAGTTCGAAAACGATTCGAACTTTCATTCGAAAAGTAAATCGATTTCTATTTCACTCGGAAACGGGAACATCAAATAAAACGATTCGGAAATACAATCGTTTTACTTTTTAAATCCACTCGGAAATGGGAACAGACCTGATAGAAAGAAGTTTAAAATTTAGAACGATTCAAGGGGGAGGGGGCGGCTAAGTCGACTTCCGCCATACGCTGCGCCACTGCTAGTATTTATCAGTTATCAATAGTATTCATCCAGATTTCAGGCCTTTAAGGACTTACGAAATAAGTAGTTTAGCTTACTTCATCGAATATTTCGACAACGTGGTCGTGTGACCCCATACTTAATAACAAATTTCAAGTTCTTGGTATTAAAAAAAAATTATCAACTTCGCCCCATTCTACCAATAAATAGATAGATAAAATATTATTTTAGCTTGGATATTGAAAAATATCGGCCCTAAAGAATTTTTTTCAACTCGAAATACTTTAGAAGACCAATGTCTTAGATAAAATATAGAATTGTCAAATTTAACCTTCCCGCTTTTAATTAAACTTCAGTTTATATCTGATGGTTTGAAAGGGCGACGTGAAATTAAGTGGCATCAATGTTAGTTTAACTGTTAAATGTAAAATTTGGATGAGTCAGAGTTTAAAATTGTTTATATTTGTTTATGTTTATCCACAGCAGGGCTCTTGAGAGAAGCTTGGCTTGGTCCCGTTGGAGAAGCTGTAAAGCCAATTTTACATTTTTACAGCAAGGCTTTTAGGAATTTTAAGCCTTGATTTTAATATGCAACAAAGGCAAAAGCGAAAAAAAAATATAATTCTAATGATGATAAGAAAGAGAAAGAAGTATAAAAAAACTAAACAATAAACCAAAAGGAATTCCATGGACAAAGGGAAATACTGGTGTATAAACTTGAACATGCGATTCAGATAACTACAAGAAACCACATAAAAATGTCTATAGTAAAAAAAACATTAAATTGTATCATAAGGGACAGGGATCGGTATGCACTTGACCATATACTTGACCAACCAAAACTTTATACATACATTCACATTGTGCCTTAAAAGCAATCCAAAATAGATGAAAAAATATGCATGTTCTTAAGAAGCAGATAGACAAAATCTTTCTTAATCAGTCTTTTGGTCATCTAATTTTTTTCAAGCTTTTGGCGGATTGGGAACAGGCATACACTTCGATCCACAAGTTCTTTCCATCTCTGAGATCTGTCTTTTCTTACGAACAGACGGACAAAGCTACATATATTTAATCGGCTTTAAAGGGTCGAAAATGCTTTCTTTTGACCATCTTTTAATGTGCTTGATTCTGTGTTTTCAGACAATCCAAGAAGAGGATAACCTCAAGAGTTATCTTTAAAAATTCCTTAATTCTTATAAGTTATTACCTACCTTGAACAATATATTTAAGCCCATGTCTGCCACATTACGCATTGTGTGCTTAAATGCCCATACAACTGAATCGAAGACCAGTTTAAATTGTGCCGGCGGTATATTGAGGAACGCCTTAAAGCAGTGCGCATTTACAGCTTGAAGAAGTTCATAGAAACTGATCCGATGTTGTGGGAAATCCTCGAAATTCTTGTTAATCATGTCCAGTGTACACTCGAAGACGGCATCGAAAATTTTTGGTACTTCATTTGTGATATACTGGCGCAGCTTATGCACAATGGTGGCCATTGCACTCAAAACTTTGGGCTCGCGTGCCGAAGGAACTTTGCAGCGCTAAAAGAAAAAAGAGAACAGAAGCTTAGCAACTTTGCTTAGGAGCTCTCAGTTTCAGAAGCGTACCTGATAGTCTAGTAAAATGGCATCCAATAAGGGCGGTATGAAATTATCCATTACTAGCTGATTGTCATTGGAGCGCGAGACCCACTCGGCTATCAAATTGAGTGTCTCCTTCTTGACCACATGCATGGTTTTGATCAATGGCTGATTGTTCACATTGACGCCATTAACTTCAATTGCCTGGATAATGTTCTCCGACGTTATCTTGTACACATTCAGCATGTCCAAATAGATGCGTCCCAGTTGAATGACATAGGCATGCCCCAGGGCCTTGCAGGCGGCCACATTCGTTTTCAGAATGCTACCCAATTGCTTCACAGCTGTCATGTTTTTCAGAAAAGTCCACATTCTTCGAGGCTCTCGATATGATATCATCCCAGACCTGATTGGGCAGTTGCATATAACGTTCGATTAGAGCATCCTGCTGCACTTGATCCATTTGGGCGGAGATCATATAGCCTACGGCCTCATAAAAGGTGTGGACCTAAAGGATATGGGAAAGAGGTGAGGAGGGTAAAAGATATTAGTAAATAAAAAGTTAAAGTTAGGTTATTGAAAGTATGTCTTTATGTGTATAATTGTCATCAGGATGAGAATGAAATCACCACTTCCAAGTCTAAATTCATTAAATAAGACTCATTGAAGTATCAAACCGAATATTTATAGGGGATGACCAAAGCAAATCGAGCTTATACTAAGAAATGTACTGAAAAGAAACTGCACACACTTAAATGAATATTTTTGCCAGTGTGAACTTTCGATTAATCAATGCAATAATCAATTCTGAACAATTTTGTAATAAATCTTTGTAGATCAATCTTTGCTTTTAGTTTCGATGATGCCTAAAATCGAAGAAGCAAATGGAATGGAAATGGAATTTCGTTCAGAAAATTAGGTTAACTTAAAGTTAGAAAGGGAATTTAAAGTTAGAACAAATAGCGTAAAAAACATTATAATAAATTTCGTGGAGACAAGTTCACTAAAAGACTTGCCGAAAATCGGTAGAGAAAAAGGTTCACATCATCCAAAACTAGAACAATCGGTGTTAGCCTTAATTAACAAAAATTAAACAATGTCGATTCTAGGTTTGTCAAAAAAAAACAAAGGGACAAGCGTGCCAATGATACAAAGAATAAAGCAAAAGAATCACCTCAAGACATACAAAAACCAAAAAGTTTAGAAAAAAAAGGTCAGCTACTAGTAGAAGTTGGAAAGCGGAGAGCTCAAAAGCTTTATGTCGACAATTCACATGAAAAAAATTTGGCCATAGGGTTCTGAATTGTCAGGCATTTTTCACCTGTGGTCATAATTGATTTTTTATACAAAGGGCACCATTAATGGCGATATTTACATGAAGCTTCAAAAAACGCCGAATGCCATTTTATAAAAAATCCTAACCAAATTGTGCAGAGCGATATTGGTCTATTGCTGAAAGAAATATCAAGAAGGACGGTTGAGTCAACACGTTCTAAAAAAAAGAACGTTTTTTTAATTTTGACTTGAGTATTAATAAAAAATTTGTAAATATGAAGGAAATATCTTTTGGTCAGTTGACTTTTTTATGGAAATATGTGTTAAAAAAATAATGATATTTTGGTTATTTGACGTCAACTAAAAAAAAGTGAGATATATTGGGGGTTGTGAGCCACTTTGCCAAAAAAGTCCGTTTCCAAAGAAGTAAAAAAAAAAACATCAAAAATGGTCAAACAAAAGAACAGCCACCTGCAAAAAGTGCTCGTATATAAAAGAAATCAAGCTTGATGCCGTCAATTAATTTTCACTTTTCATTGATATTTCTTAATTCAGAATATGAAAAAAATTGTTAATTTTTTCATTTAATAAAAAATAATTGCTTAAGAGCACGAATTTTAAACTTTTAACGTGGTGGCTCACAACCCCTCACAAATTTTCGAAATGTCAAAAAAATCACTTTTATTTTTCCAAAGTAAAATAAAAAAACCTTAAAAATATATTGTTTAAAAATAATGATATCTTTTAACTAAAATACAAAATTTACAGAACGAAAAAATATCGATTTTTGGCGAAGTAATGTTCGAGAAAACAAAACTATGATCACAACCCCCCAATCTCCCCAATATTGCATTAGACTGTACCCGCCTTATATGTAAAGTAATATGTTTTAAATTTCTTCCACAACATGTCAAAAATTTGATCTTTTTAAGCCTTGTCAATGCCATCAAACTTTAAAATATCTGATTTTGAAATTTTGATAAATTCTCTACTGCATTATTTGAGCGATGTTGTGCAAAGATCTTCACATGTTGAAAATCGTATGCAGAAAAGTCTGGTCTAATGTGCATTGATGTTTGTAATATTAAGTGTAGTTTTAACCAAAACCAATTAGATCAAGTATAAATTTAATTCATAAACCCTATAGATACAAAACAGAAAATATCGGGCCTGTTCCGAATTCCGAAAACGAGTGGAATTGTCGCAAATCGAGTTGATTGCTGTTTCCGAATTCCGCAAATCGACCAGAATTGTCGTTTTCAAAAGTTGTGCTGCAGAGTCAACGGAATGAAAAGTAATTGCTATTAAATGCATTAAATCAAATCCCAAAAATTATAAACTAATCAATTTAATAATGTTGACCATTTTTTAAATCGTTTACCATCACTACCCATAATGTTTACAGTTTAAGTGTATATTAAAATAATTTTTTATACCCATCTATAAAATACTGCGTGAAGAGCAAAACCGAGCGGT